>PVIH01011678.1:0-67826 GCA_004025045.1 Sigmodon hispidus | reverse complement strand
ATGAAAAAAAAAATTCAGAGGGAAAGATGAACACAAAGAAAATATAGGTGTAGCAATCTTATTTGTATTTCTTCCCTTGATAAGCCATGCCTATCATTCTTATCCTCTGTATAGTTATTGTTAACTCTTCCACATTTTAAATTCTTTTTACTGTGTTTTTTTTTGATAAATACAAAATAAAGAAGAGAGAAAAAAAAATGGTGCATGGGAAACTGTGAGAGATACTCCAGAAAAATGGGAAGAGGGTATTTTATATCAAGGCCATTCTATTCTCTGAATTGTTCTTGGATATGATTTTGTATCTTCTTTGTGACAATTATTTACATTCAATTTATAAGACATGTTTATTCTTGTTGGGTGTTAGGGCATAAGTAAACTATAGAATCTAATCTGAAAAAAAAAAAAACAAATGGACTGGACATTGTTGATATGATCCATATAGATCATTGTTCGCATCATATATAGAGTTAGAATTAAATAATCTTTAAATTAGATATGTTAAAATTAAATCTTTCCTTTTTATTTAGTCAAAAAAGAGGAAATGTGTGATATTTATATACTTTACGAAGATATATTACTCTGTTTTTTTTTTTTTAATAAGTAACTAAATGGAAGATAGATAGGCTAAAAGTATAGGCAGGACTTCAGGAGGATAGTCTCCAAATTCCTCCATTTGCCTGCAAATTTTATAATCTCATTCTTTTTTAGTGCTGAGTAGTACTCCATTGTATAGATGTACCATAGTTTGTTAATCCATTCTTCAGTTGAGGAGCATCTACGTTGTTTCCAGGTCCTTGCTATTACATATAATGCTGCTATGAACATAGTTAAGCTAATGCCTTTGGGATACAAATGTGCATTCTTTGGGCATATGCCCAACATTGGTATTGCTGAGTCCTAAGGGAGATTGATTCCCAGTTTTCTGAGGAAACATCATAGTGCATTCCAGAGTAACTTACAAGTTTACACTCCCATCAACAATGAAGGAGTATTCCCCTTGCTCTGCATCCTCTCCACCATAGGCTGTCAATTGTGTTTTTAATCTTAGGCATTCTCACAGGTGTAAGGTGGTATCTCAAAGTTGTTTTGATTTGCATTTCTCTGATGGCTAAAGATGTTGAACACTTTTTCATGTGCCTTTCAGCCATTTTTAATTCTTCTAAGAATTTCCTTTTAGTTCTGAACCCGATTTTTAATTGAGTTACTTAGAGATTTGAGCTCTAGTTTCTTGAGTTCTATGTAATTTTTAGAGATCAATCATCTGTCACTTGTAGGGTTGGTAAATATCTTTTCCCATTCTGTAGGCTGTCATTTTGTCTTTTTGACTGTGTCCTTGTCTTTACAGAAGCTACTCAGTTTCAGGAGGTCCCACTGATTGATTGTTGTTCTGAGTCTCTGAGCTACTTGTGTTATATTTCTTTTCCATCAAGTTCAGTGTAGCTGTGTTTATGTTGAAGTCTTTGATCCACTTGGATTTGAGTTTTGTGCAAACTGATAGGTTTTCCCGTCTCTCAACAGCTTTTTTTTTTTTAATCATAGTTATAGATAATTGTTATTTTTCAGGGGTTGGTTATATGTTGACATAGGGCAGGGGTGCACAATGAAATTTAGATTCAGGAAACTTTTTTGGAATAAAAAATAGGAATAAATAAGATAGGATAGTAAGGTTGATTATTGTATCTACTTGTAAACTATGAAATTTTCAGTTTAAGATTATTTGCATTAGTATGGACTTCTGTATATTGATACAAATGTAAAATTATTTTTCTTTTATTATTTATGATCATTTGTATTTTGATACAAATTCAAAACTACATTTGGCATATTGTATATATGTTCCTACTTTTGTTTAAAATATTTTTGTATATTACATGATTGTAAAATTATATGTTTCATACTATATGTATATTCTACTCTGCTTAGGATAATTTTTATATTAACACAAATTAGAAGTATCTTTTTCATTTTGCATTATACATTTCCACTTCTGATTAAGTTATTTTTGTATATTGTCAAATTCTATAACATAGTTTTTATACTGTACATCTGTTTAAATTTTGTTTATTATATAATATGAAGCTTTAGTCTTTAAGCTATATAGGATGATAAGAATTACAAGTTAATAGTAACCCATGCTTGCCAAACTTAATACCATATTTGTTAGTTTTTCTAGATAAATACAGATATATTTCAGATGGATAGATAATCTTCAAAAACTTTAAAGACCCAGAAATTATGATGTTTAATTATTTTTCATATTGTAGAACTCTATTGACTTTAGACACAATTGATCCTGGCAGCACTGATTTACTCCTGAGATGATGTTGGGCACTAAAGACATTCTATATGGATTTTTCTTTTTCTTGGCAAAAATCGCCTTTTGGGCAAAAAACTACTTTTGCCTTGACTGCTAACTCTAAGCACACTGCCCAATCTGAACAAAAAGTACACAGGAGAAAGCAACTGCAAAACTTTGCCAAGGCAGTATAGTACAGTCTTCCAAATTTCTGAAATGGTCTATCAGATATTCTACACCTGTAGCCAAAAGTGGATGCAACAACAGTGCTGAAAAACATTGAGTAACTTTCTAGGCAGCCCTTTTTGCATACTTCAGAATTTTCTTGCTTACACTTCCTGTTTACTTAGGTAATATTTCCTTCTCATGGGGTTGTACACTAGATAGTTACAGTTACAATTTCCTCATATCTTAGCTAAAAGCATATCAAGTACAAGATTTAGATTCTTTGAGATAGAACACCTATTGGAGTATTTTTGTAATGTACCAATTACTTTTGGCCTGGACATTAAGAATGTGTTTCTTGATTGATGTGTTCTTGTTGATTTTAGTTCCATTTTTGCTTATTTTATTACCCTTTCTTTCTTCTGAACAATACTTGATAATTGTTCTTATGGTATATAGTTTTGTATTAGGTTTAGAACCTTCTTGCTTAGGCAAAACAGGAAGTGTTGTTGGAGTTTGTTCCACTCATCAATGTCTTTGGGGTACAAGCCCTAGGGTGTAGCTTTGTCTATGTACATGACCACTTAAGAGTTGAGGGAGAGCTGTTCCAAAAGATCTGGCAGCAGTATCTTCCTTGTTTTATATTAGAGACACTTTATTGTCCATTGTACCTCTTAATAAATTAAACAAAGACATTAGTTGATTATTGTATTATATAATTCCTCTTGCACATCTGTGTTAACCTTGCTTTTCTCATAGTTAATTTTTTAATATTTATTATTGTTCTGTGTTATCAGCAAAACTAAGTTATTTTCTAACTAATTCTTAAAGCAAACAAGTATACATGAAAGAAGCTGCAGAAATTATCAGAACCTACTTAAAATAAAAACCTACTTAAAAATAAAACACAAACATAGGGAAATGCAGTGACTTGACTAGTGTCTTCCAAACAAATATTTACAAATAATATTAATACCACAGTTTATAACCTTTTGAAAGAAAGAGATGTACTTAAGATGTTTATGGTTAAGGGTATCAAGTGGCAATCATTCACATTAAAGAAGATCCCATGTATAATGAGTGGTGTTCTTATAGAGAGGAAAGTCTTGCAGAGCATTTATGTCAAGATGGTAGCAATGATATACATGAAAACTGCAAGAGCCTGAGACACAAGTAGGTAGGCATATTTAAATGTTCTCTTCTAGTATCCTTTACAATGATCATGACACTGTGATACCTTGATTTTTGTCTTCAGAACATGCATGAATAAAATTATGTTGCTTGAAGCCATTATGATGTTTGTTATGCTGGACCTAGAAAATTTTTGTGATCAACTTAGAACAAAGCTCACAGAAGGAGTTTTGTTTACTAAATGTTTCTCTATTCCATTTTCCATTGATTATTCAGCATGGCTTATATAATAAATATTTGATGAAATTAATTCTAGAATATTCAAGAATTCACAGGATATCCCTGGATAGGTCTCCAACTAATAGTGAAGGTGTTTCCTAGACAGAACTTCCAGAATAATCAAACAGTCACCCCAAGTGCCATCACAGAACATACATCCAACAATGAACAGATGTAGAGGCAGAGATACATGGCTGAGCACTGGGCAGAGCTTCTGGTCCAGCTGAGAGCAGGGGAGGAGACTCTATATGAGCCAGAGGATAGGGGTTTTAAGGAAAATTTCCACAGTGATGGCCAGGTGGAGCTCTGGGGAGCTCACTGAATTAAGAACAACCACTATGGGACCTTCAAGAAGAGTAAATAGGCCCTCCAAGGATAGGCAACAGTCCACTGACATGGGCAATATGTGGAGCCTTGACAGGAGAGATCACACTGTGTTTCTGTGCATGGACTGGCACTTTGGAGTCCATTCTTTCCAGAGCAACACACCTAACACAGTCTTGACAATAGGGTAAGAATTGGACCTGCCTGGAGTGAATGCCTAGTTGATCCACCTTGTGACTTCTTGCCCTTTTGAGGGAGAGGATGAGGTGAGGGGCAAGGAGGGAGTTTGAAGGCTGACAGGAAGGGATTGGGAAGGGGAAGGGAGGGAGAACAAGGGGATACATGAGGGGAAAAAGGACTTTATTTTATAAACAAATCTAAAAAAAAAATTGTTGCATTTTACACAAAATTTATTATTACTTCTGTAGAAAGATTTTGAAAAATCAAAGCAGTTTTTTAAAATATTACATTGCTGGTTATATATAAAATAACACAATCCTAAAAGAAATTAGTAAAGTATAATTTGGGTTTAACTTGGGCACTAGTTTTTTGTATGTTTTGTAGTTAAATCTGTTGGAATCCATATACCACCAATTTTTTGTTTTGCACTGTAAATACATATGCTGTAAATACATATGATTCTACACTGTAGTGGGAAAATTAAATATATATGACAGACTGAACATATGATCTCTAAAGCTAAAATATCATCTTTTTCAAGATAATTTCAGCTTCTGAAATAAACTGCAATTATATAGATGATTAATTATTTCATTTATAAACTATGTGTTATGTTTCACCTATATTAAAATCAAAACATGGGACTAATGTGGGTTTTTTATAGTCGTTTCAAGAGGACTTGGTTTGTCATTGTCCTACAATACTCATTTAATTATTAATTCTGCAGATAAGTGTTTGGAGAACTCAGTTTGTTCATTTAATCAAAAAGTTGTCAGCTATAATATATTGTTGAAATATTAGTATTAATTATATAACGAAGTGTTAATTATAGGCTTGCAATTATACCATTAACACTAGCATAAGCATATTAATTACAAAGATTTTTATTAAATTTTGACAGATATATTGAGATTGAGGCTATTAAGTTGGAATAAAACTCATTGATTTTAGTGATAGTAAAGTTCCAAACTTCTATTTTTCTTATGAAAATGGGCTTAAGGATGACCCTTTGAGAAACAGAAGGAAGCTCATCAGAGAAGCTTTGGACTTCTGTTTGGAGCAGAAATAAAAGAGGACAAAGTATAATATTCAAAAGGTCCAACAGTGAGAATCTGTAGAGATGGTGCAGAAAAGATATGTTTTAAATAGGAAAGCATTTGAAACAAACCCTAAAACTCTATAAAAAGAAAAAATTGATCTGAATATAGGTTGACCATAACTGTGCCAGGAGTTAAGGCCAGTCCCAAGCAAACAAGTTCTTCCACCACACCTCCTCCCTCTAAACTTTTCTTCTTCTCTTCCTCCATTCTATTTTTTTCTTCTCTTTATTTTGAGATATGTTCTTACTTTGTAGCTCTAGGTGACTAAGAAATGGATGTGTAAACCAGGTTGATATTGAATTCCCAGAACTCAGCCTGTATTTAGTATCTCCATTCTGTGATTAAAGGTAAACACTACTATTCCCAGGCTTTTATTATAATATCATGTAAAGTATTTATTATTATGTGTATTCATGTATGTAGTTATAAATTAGATATTAAGAGGTTATGATACCCTATAAAGAATATTTTGTTTTTGTGTATAGAATATAATTTTATGTCTTCAATGGGAAGCGTTCTAATAAACATGTGAATATATATATTCATGTATATCTTATTGATTCAAGTATATAAATGAAAGCAGATGGAGTGAACAGAATTTGAAAACATTTTAAATATAAAAGCATTATGTCAGTATTTTTTGTAAAATTAATTATATTATTTTAGCTGATATCTGGTACTCTCTTCTGTATACTGTATACATAATTAAAAAATGGAACTAATTTTAAAAATTAGGCTCTATTCTGCTAGAGCCCAAAACCTTAAATAACCCAATCCAAAACTGGGGCTCAGAACTAAAAAGGGAATTCTCAGCAGAAGAATTACAAATGACTGAAAAGGACTTGAAAAAGTGTTCATCATCTTTAGCCATCAGAGAAACGCAAATCAAAACAACTTTGAGATACCACCTGACACCTGTCAGATTGGCTAAGATAAAAGACACAGATGACAGCCTATGCTGGAGAGGAAGTGGAGCATGTGGAATACTCCTCCATTGTTGGTGTGAGCATCAGCTTGTTCAGCCACTCTGGAATGCAGTATGTCTATTTCTGAGAAAACTGGGAATCAATCTCCCCAAAGACCCAGCAATAACCTAAAGATGCACATTCACACTCCAAAGACATTAGCTCAACTTGTTCATAGCAGCATTATTTGTCATAGCAAGAACCTGGAAACAACCTAGATGCCCCTCAACTGAAGAATGGATTAACAAACTATGGTACTTTTACACAATGGAGTACTAATCAGCAATGAGAAAAATTGATATTCTAAAATTTGGAAGGATTTGGAGAATATCCTCCTGAGCGAGGTCTCACAAACTCACAAAGATAAACAGGGAATGTATTCACTCATTGGTGAATTTTAAACAAAAAAAGCTAAGCATGTCCAAGCTGAAAACCACAACCACTGAACAGCTTGGGATCTGAAACACCTTGGACTGGCACCTTGAAGCCCATTTGCTCCAGAGAAACACCTGACTCAGTCCTGATGTGGGGGTGAGGAAAGCAGATCTGCCTGGAGTGGATGGTGAACTAAGCCACCTTGGGACCTTGGGACCTCCTGCCCTAGCTGGGGTGGAGATAAACTGATGGAGAGAAGAGTGAGTGCCTGGGAGGCATAGGAGGGGGAAAGGAGCCTGAAAACAGGGGATGAATGGATAAAAAAATATGACTTTTTTCATAATAAAAAAATTAGTTTCCTTTCTGATGAAAGAATGACTTGAACATGTCTGTCCAGAATTTAGGTTTATTAAATATTTCTTTTTTTGATCTAGAGAGTTGCATGAGATGAAAGCTCCAATATTTTGAACATGTGAATTCTGCCCTTATCTATCAATGCATTTTTCCCATTTCCTCTACTGCAGACACCAGTGTGGACACGTATGCACCGAGGAAAAGTTGGCATGAAAAACAGACCTAGGTCTCTACTTTGCCAACATGGTAATACTGCAGTATAATTGCTTCATTCACTACATTATATTATTTTTGACCTACTTTTTCTTGTCTTACAGGAATTGAAATCACAATGTGACCTCAAAGGTTCATATAATACATATATTTACTTTTCCTATCATTTCCTGATATTTATTGGAGAGTTCCCGGTTGCATCATTCTAGAAATCATATTATTTCTTTCAAAATTAGATGAGGCAGAATAAGTCCTTAAGGTCACTGACCCTAGAGAATAGATGTCTCTTAAACAGATATTTTGGATATCTCTTATACTTTGTTCCTTCTCTATGGATAATCTGTATTTACCATCTGACACCTGTTAGATTGGCTAAGATAAAAGACACAGAGGACAGCCGATGCTGGAGAGGATGCTGAGCAAGGGGAACACTCCTCCATTGTTGGTGGGAGTGTAAGCTTGCTCAACCACTTTGGAATGCAATGTGATGGTTTCTCAGAAAATTGAGAATCAATCTCCCCAAGGAACCAGCAATACCACTTCTGGGTGTATACCCTAAAGATGCACAGTCACACTCCAAAGGCATTAGCTCAACTATGTTCATAGCAGTGTTTTTTTGTAGTAGCAAGAAACTGGAAACAACCTAGATGTCCCTCAACTGAAGAATGGATTAACAAACTGGTACATCTACACAATGGAGTACTGCTCAGCAGTAAGAAAAAATGATAGCCTGCCCAGGGATGGGATGGGGATGTGTGGGGAAGAAAGAATGACCTGATGTGGTGGGCAGGGGTAGGGACCTTGAATAATGATATAAAAGGTTAGAAAGTGTGACTTCTTTGTTAATAATAATAATAATAATAATAATAATAATAATAAAGAACTCAGAAAAAGAAAAAAAGAAACATTTGCACTCCACTGTGAATGGTTGAGTTTAATTAGAATCTGGATGCTGTTAGAGTCTTCCAGATTGGTGTATAAGATGCTGTCTGTGAGTATGGAGCCTACCAGAGGCCTTTACATCCTTTCTAAACAACAAACAGAGGCCTAGTGCTGAGTAAGGAAAAGTGAAAATGCTGTGGAGAAAACGTTATGGAGAAACCTGGATTTCATCCATGAAGCAAGAAACAACTAGATACTGAGAAGTACTTGGAGAAATGGCTAAAATTTCTAGTTTTCATCTGAGTTCTTGTAGATATAATAGAAAAGGGTACAAATATGCATCTGTTGCTTAAGGGATACCCAAGTGGAAGTCTCTAGCCATCCTATTACTGGAGACAGAATAGAAACAAGCATAATGTGATGACATTCAAGAGTTAAAACCATAAAAGAGATTTCATGAATTAGACAAGGAAATAGAGATAAAAAACCAATAAGGAGAATCTGACATTACCTCTCTGTCATTTTTGGAAGAAGAAGTCTTTCTTCCCATGTCTTGCCATTCCATGGAAGGAGGTAAAGTTGAACAGCTGAATGGCTCACAGTGAAACCTTCATGAATTTGGGGCTGGACCAGGACATGGCCATGAAGAGCTGTGAGGTGAAGAGCCTGAAAAGTGGTGGACATATTGATACTGTCACAGTGAGTGCATTTCTGAGGAAGCCTGCGATGCTGTAAGGAGATTTTCAGGTGTTCATCTTTGTGATTGCAGGTGTGAGCCCTCCACTTCTCCTCTACTGGAATTATACTGGTAATGTAAATATTTGTCCCAGTTATGGGTTTAATAAAAAGCTGATTGGCCAAAGAAAAACAGGAGGTGTGGGCGGGGCTACCAGGCTAAGAAAACTCAGGAACATCTCAGAGCAGACATAGACGCCAGACAGATGCCAGAGAGCCTCCAAAGAGAGCCACCGCAGACATGACAAGGAGACGGCAGCAGACACTGAGGAAAAAAGCTGAAATACTGCTCCGAGAAAAGGTACTGAGCTGAGTGGCTGAACAAGATGGGTTTAGTTCAGAAGAAGGAGTTAGCAAGTTATGTGTCTGGGCTCTAGGCCAATCAGCTTAAAATTAAAAAAAAAAAAAAGAATTTTTCTATAAAACTGAAAGAAAGAGTAGACAGATGTTCTTCTTGTTCTTTGCTAAGCTATAATCAGAGGACACTTTAATGGATGACTTATTGGCTGTGTAAGAAATGCAGTCAATAAGTTACTCAATGTTATTGTTCCAGACACTAGTTATCAGAGGAGGGATAAAATACATCTGATTGAAGTCATGTAGGGAATACAGGCATAAAAATTATTTGTGTTAACTAAAGTGATTGCTACAGTTTGACAATGATATAAATATATTCTCAGTGCTTTAGTACGGAGAACTAACTTTGTTGAGTTCCTTGGACTTTTAAGGCATAAGGGCAGGTCAGAGTTCCTACATTCAATAGATGGCATTATTGAATTAGTTCATCTGGCATACTGAGTTTGTGCTAGCCAAAGGACATTTAAAAAACATGCATGATCTTTGAATTGTCTTAGTTTTCTGTGTCCTCTGGTTGTTACCTCTTTTTTTTTTTCATTTGCTTCTTTCTGGGTTTTATATGTTATATTGTTGTGAACCTAAGAAATTCTTCACCAATCTGTTGTCATACAGTTTTGAACTTCTATCCCTAATGTTGCAAAATAAGCATGCTAAACTAATCTCCTTTCCTTGCAAAGTGTTCAGCTTGAGATATTTTGCTATAGTAACAGAAAACAAACTAACAGGGTTATATGCTTAATATACTCAGGCTCATTTGTTAGATGTTAGTTCTACACTTAAATTAAATAGTTGTACACATTATATTCTAAAATATTTGAAAAAGGATAGAAAACTTTGTATAATTTGCTCACTAATAATCTTCAGCAACTATACCTATCGTACTGTAATTTAACAATGCATATTTGTTGAATAAAGAAAATAATTTCATGTTAAAACATAAGTTTCTTCCTTTTTTCTCACAAATTTTATTTTTATTTGGAAAAGTTATCATTGTACTTCTATAATTGACTCCAACTAGAGTAAATTTTATGAAATATCAATTTTTTGTATACTATTATTATTATTATGAACAAAGAATTCAATCTTTCATCCCTGTATATCCTTATTCAAGGCCCATGCCTCCTCCTGCCACATCAGGTCATTTTTTCTTCTCCACAACTCCCCATCCCCTCCCTGGGCAGGAAGCAGACAGTCCTATGGTCCCACTGACCCAATATTGCTTAGTTCAGTCTCCACTCCTGGCAGATCCAGTTTTGTCCCCCCTCCCTCAAGAGAGAGTCAGGTGTTCCTCTAGGTGGAGTGGGATGCAAAGAGTCAGTCCAGGGTGTTTCTGATCCCAAGCTGTTTAGTGTTTGTGGTTTGCAGCTTGGGTATTCTTGGCTGTTTACTTGTTTGTTTGTTTAGAGACCACTAATGAATGAGTACATCCCCTGCTTATCTTTCTGAGTTTGTGATACCTCGCTCAGAAGGATATTCTCCAAATCCATCCATTTGCCTGCAAATTTTAGGATATCATTTTTTTCTTACTGCTGAGTAGTATTCCATTGTGTAGATGTACCACAGTTTGTTAATCCATTCTTCAGTTGAGATGCATCTAGGTTGTTTCCAGGTTCTTCCTATTACAAATAATGCTGCTATGAACATAGTTGAGCTATGGAGTGTGAATGTGCCTCTTTAGAGTATACACCCAAAAGTGGTATTACTGGGTCCCTGGGGAGATTTATTCTCAATTTTCTGAGAAACCGCCATATTGCATTCGAAAGTGGCTGAACAAGGTTACACTCCCACCAAAAATGGAGGAGTGTTCCCCTTGCTCCGCATCCTCTCCAACATAGGCTGTCATCTGTGCCTTTTATCTTAGCCAATCTAACAGGTGTTAGGTGGTATCTCAAAGTTGTTTTGATTTGCATTTCTCTGATGGCTAAAGATGATGAGCACTTTTCCAGGTGCCTTTCAGCCATTCGTAGTTCCTCTGCTGAGAATTCCCTTTTTAGATCTGTACCCCATTTTTTGATTGGGTTATTCAAGGTTTCAGGCTCTAGATTCTTGAGCAATTTATATATCTTAGAGATTAGTCCTCTATCACTTGTAGGGTTGGTGAAAATCTTTTCCCATTCTGTAGGTTGTTGTTTTGTCCTATTGACAGTGTCTTTGGCTTTACAGAAGCTTCCTAGCTTCAGGAGATCCCACTGATTGATTGTTGATCTTAGTGTCTGTGCCACTGGTGTTATATTTAGGAAGTGGTCGCCTGTGCCAATTTGTAGAAGTTTATTTCCCACTTTCTTTTCTATCAAGTTCAAAGTGGATGGGTTTAAGTTGAGGTCTTTGATCCAATTGGATTTGAGTTTTGTGCAGGGTGACAGGCTCGGATCTATTTGCGTTTTTCTACACACTTCCATCCAGCTATGCCAACACCATTTGTTAAATATACTATCTTTTTTCCATTGAATGTTTTGGGCCTCTTTGTCAAAGATCAGGTGTTCATAGGTTTTTGGAAAAATGTCTGGATCCTCAATTCTATTCCATTGATCCTCAAGTCTGTTTTTATGCCAGTACCAAGCTGTTTTTATTACTGTAGCTCTATAGTATAACTTGAAGTCAGGGATGGTGATGCCTCCTGAGATTCTTTTATAGAGTAAAATTGTTTTGGCAATCCTAGCTTTCCTGTTACTCCAAATGAAATTGAATATTGTTCTTAAAGGTCCAAAAATATATTGTGTTGTGATTTTGATGGGCAGTGCATTGAATCTGTAGATTGCCTTTGGTAGAATTGCCATTTTACTATGTTGATCCTACCAATCCAGGAACATGGGAGAGCTTTCCATTTTCTGATATCCTCTTCAATTTCTTTCTTCAGTGATTTAAAATTTTTGTCAAATAGGTGTGTTACTTCTGTGGTTATTGTTCCTCCAAGGTATTTAATACTATTTGCAGCTATTATGAAGGGTAATGTTTCCCTTATTTCTTTTTCAGCTCTTCTATCTTTAGTGTATAGAAGGGCTACTGATTGCTTTGAGTTAATCTTGTATCCTGAAGGTGTTTATCAGCTGTAGCAGTAACTTGGAAGAATTTTGTGGGTCTCTTATGTATACAATCATATCATCTGCAAATAGAGATAGTTTTACTTCTTCTTTTTCAATTTGTATCGATTTAATCACTTTTCATTCCCTTATTGCTTCAGCTAAAACTTCAAGAACTATATTGAATAGATAAGGGGAGAGAGGACATCCTTGTCTAGTTCCTGATTTTAGTGGGATTGCTTTGAGTTTTTCTTCATTAAGTTTGATGCTGGCTGTAGGCTTCTTCTAAATCACCTTTATTGTAATTAGGTATTCTCCCTGTGCTCCTGATCTCTCCAGGGCTTTAATCATAAAGGAGTGTTGGATTTTGTTAAAGGCATTTTTCAGCATCTAAGGATATGATCATGTGGTTATGTTCCTTTAGTTTGTTTATATGATGGATAATATTTACAGTTTTTCGTATGTTAAACCAGCCCTGCATTTCTGGGGTGAAACCTACTTGGTCGTGGTGGATGATATTTTTTTTATACATTGTTGTATATGGTTTGCCAAAATTTTGTTGAGAGTTTTCGCATCACTATTCATGAGGGTAATTGGTCTGTAATTCTTCTTTGTTGTGTCTTTGAGTGGACTGGTTATTAGGGTAATTGTGGCCTCATAAAAGGAATTTGGCAATATTCCTTCAGTTTCTACTGTATGAAATAGTTTGAGGAGTAACAGTAGTAATTCTTCTTTGAATGTCTGGTAGAATTCGTCACTAAAACCATCTGGACCAGGGCTTTCATTTTTGGGGAGGTTTTTAATAACAGCCTCAATTTCTTTAAGGGTTATAGGTCTGTTTAGGTAATTAATCTGATCTTCCTTTAATTTAGGTAGGTGGTACCTGTCCAGAAAGCTGTCCATTTCTCTAGGTTTTTGATTTTTGTGGAATATAGATTTTCAAAATATGATCTGGTAATTCGCTATATTTCCTGGGGGTCTGTTGTTATGTCCCCCTTTTCATTTCTGATTTTGTTGATTTCAACACTCTCTCTCTGTTTTTTGATTAGTTTGGCTAAGGGCTTATCTATCTTGTTAACTTTCTCAAAGAACCAACTCTTAGATTCATTTATTCTTTATATTGTTCTTTTTGTTTCAATTGTATTGATTTCAGCTCTAAGTTTGATTATTTCCTGCCATGTACTCCTTCTAGATGAGTTCACTTCTAATTGTTCTAAGGCTTTCAGCTGAGCTGTTGGGTCTCTAGTGTGAGATTTCTCTGTAGTTTTCATATAGGCATCTAGCGCTATGAATTTTCCTCTTAAGACTGCTTTCATTGTGTCCCACAAGTTTGGATATGTTGTGGATTCATTTTCATTATATTCTAGGAAGACTTTGATTTCTTTCTTAATTTCTTCCTTGACCCAGAGATAGTTCAGCTGAGTGATGTTTAGTTTCCATGAGTTGGTAGGCTTTCTTTGATTTTGGATGTTGTGGAACTCTAACTTTAGGCCCTGGTGGTCTGATATGTTACAAGGGATTATTTCCATTTTTTTGTATCTGTTGATATTTGCTTTATGACCAATCATGTAGTCAATTTTGGAGAAAGTTCCATGAGGAGCTGAGAAATATGTATATTCTTTTGCGTTTGGGTGGAAGCTTCTGTAGATAGCTATGAAATCCATTTGCATCATAACCTCTTTTAGACTCCTTATTTCTCTGTTGAGTCTCTGTCTGGTTGACCTATCCAGGGTTGAAAGTGGGGTATTGAAGACTCCCACTATTGGGGTGTCAGAATTGATGTGGGATTCGAGCTTTAGCAGTGTTTCTTTTACATAATTAGGTGCCCTTATATTAGGGGCATAAATATTCAGGATTGAAATCTCCTCTTGACCAATTTTTCCTATGATGAATAAAGACCATCACAGGAAAAATTTGTGACCATCTTGGTCCCTTTTAATTGCTTTTGGCTTAAACACTACTTTGTTAGACATTAGGATTGCAACCCCCGTTTGTTTCTTAGGACCATTTGACTGTAAAATCATTTCCCAACCCTTTATTCTAAGCCTGTGCTGTCCTTGCAGTTGAGATTGTTTCTTGTAGGCAATAGAAGGATGGCTTCTGTTGTTGTATCCATCTTGTTAATGTGTCAGGTTTTATAGGAGAGTTTAGACCATTGATATTAAGGGAAATTAGTGATAATTGATTGATATTTCCTACCATTTTTGGTGGTAACTTGTTTGTATTTCCTTTCTCTGGAGTATTCTTCTGTGGAATTATTGATTGTTTGTGGTTTCATGGGTGTATCTGTGGTCCTTAGGTTGGAGTTTTCCCTCTAATACTCTCTGTAGTGCTGGATTGGTAGACAGATATTCTTTCAGTCTGACTTTGTCCTGAAATACCTTGTTTACTCCATCTATGGTGATTGATAATTTTGCAGGGTATAGTATTCTATTTTGGCAGCCATGCTGTTTTAGTGTCTGTATAACTTCTGACCAAGCCCTTCTAGCTTTCATTGTTTCCATTGAATAGTCAGGTGTTATTCTGATGGGTCTGCCTTTATATGTAAGTTGACCCTTTTCTTTAGCAGCTCTTAAAATTTTTTCTTTGTTCTGTATGTTTTGTGGCTTCATTATAATGTGGCACGCTGACTTTTTTTTTGGGATCATATCTATTTGGTGTTCTGTAAGCTTCTTGTGTCTTTATAGGCATTTCCTTCTTCAGGTTAGGGAAGTTTTCTTCTATGATTTTATTGAAAACATTATCTGTGCCTTTGAGCTGGTATTTTTCTTCTTCTTCTATTCCTATTATTCTATTATCAGGTCTTTTCATGGTGTCCCAGATTCCCTGAACATTTTGAGTTATGACTTTTTTAGTTTTACTATTTTCTTTGACTGATATATCTATTTGAGCTACTGAGTCGTCCACTTCAGAGATTCTATCTTTCATCTCTTGAACTCTGCTGGTTATGCTTGTATCTGTGGTTCCAGCTTTTTTCTTCAGATTTTCTATTTTCATCTTTGCCTCATTTTGTGCCTTTTTTATTGCTTCTATCTCAGCTTTTAGTTCCTGGCATGTTTCTTTCATAGATTTGTTCATCTCTTCCATTTTTTTGTTTGTATTTTCTTCTATTTCTTTAAGGCTATTTTTCATATCTTCTTTGAGAACTTTGATGATCATCAAAAAGGGATTTTTGGTGTTGCTTCCTTCTGTTTCCTCTTCATTGCTCAGTTCAGGTCTTGTTTTTGTAAGATGGCCACTTTCTTCTGGAGTTACCTTCTTGTTCTTTATATTATTATGTAAATTTTTGTACTGGTGTCTGCCCATGGCTTCAGTGGCTCTTGGTCAATTGTGGAACTCTGGCTTGTGTGCCTCCTGTCACCTCTGAGGAAAAGGTCTGCTCAATCTCTACCTCTGCTTTGGGCAGGGTACTGAATTTCAAGTCTTCAATCTTTCTCTGTTTGACCAATTGGAGGCGGGGTGGCAGCTGTGCAAATTCCCTCAGCAGCAGCTGGGGGGACAGTGGCAGTCAGAGTTTATCTCTATCTGCTACTGAGTGCATAGGTACATGCTCTGCAGACAGCACCCAGTCCTGGAACTGGAACCGGAACTGGAAAGAGATCAACTCTCCCTGGCAGGGATACAGGTGCTCAGGCCTGCTGAACCCTCCTCACCTCTGGGTGGGGTCTGTGTCTGTCCTTCAGGGTCCCCAGTCCTTATCTGCTTGCTCAGTTGGAGGTGGGTAGCTGTGCAAATTCCCTAAGCAGCAGCTGGGGGGACCATGGCAGTCAGTTTATCTCTGTCTGCTACATAGTGCATGGGGACACTCTCTGCAGACAGCACCTGGTCCTGGAACTGGAAACGAAACCGCATGAAATATGAATTTAGAGTTCACATTAAAATATCTTAGAAAAAATATTTTGATTTTATAGATATTATCTTTTAAATCTTAAAGATGTTATATAGGCGTTATTTTTAATTTATTTGTTAAATTGTTATTTTTGGACCATTAAAAACCATAACTTGAAAGTGACTTTAGGGCTGAGATTTTGTTACTAAATAGCTAGTTGGGTTTCTTTCTTTCTGCTCTCATAATCTCTAACTTGCCTGTTTGAGTAACATTGAGAAATTAAAATATTGGTAAATAAAACTCACAAGTACTTTGGTCATTATTTTTACTTTATCGTTTCATTTCAAAAGATGTCTATAAAAGAATGAAAATGCTTTACTGATAAAGATGTATTATAATAACAGACAATTTAGGAAATCACCATCTCTTCTTTTTTCTCCATCTCTCTTTATATAATGTATATTATATATGTATGATATATTCATGAATGTATACAGTCTATCATAAGTACAAATATGTGCATATATATCACATTCATTATATGTTTGTGTTTATAATTTATAAGTGAATATATATGCATGCATATATTATGAAAAATAAAAACATATAAAGTATGCAAACACAATATGGCATATTTTACTGTTAAACAATAGACTCTAAACAAGGCTTAACCAGTATTCTGGTTAGATAACATGGGGTCTCTCTCTTAAAGTTTCCAATAAACAGCCATTCTGATAAATTTTTAGGCTAATAAAATTTTATTCAAATTATTTATTTTTTCAATAAATAATTTATCAAATAAGGCATAGAAATAGCCATTAACAATTAGTTTATATCTCCCTATATTTTTTTTTTTAAACTTTATTTATTTATTTGCCTTGGTGTTTGCCTGGAACTACACAGTTGTTAGCTGCCATGTGGGTGCTGGGAATCGAACCCGGGTCCTCTGGAAGAGCAGAGGGTGCTCTTAACCGCTGAGCCATCTCTCCAGCCCCCATATCTCCCTATATTTATATGTATAATATTTAAATGCGTTTTAGTCTACCAGTAATATTAAAACTTACTTGAAATTTCTAATCGTTATTATAGAATAACAAAAATTACCCTTTCTATCTACTTAACTAGGAACATCATGTTGGTTTTATTGAAAGTGAAGCAAATCCATATTTACTACTGAGTAAAATTGTGCAAGGAGTATTCTAAATAAAATTATTCAGTATTATGCAAGTGATTTGTTATACCTGTGTCAAGTGACCCCCAAAGACCATCAGGGAGCTGGATTTGATGCAAGCACATGAGGATATGTTTATTCTTATGGACAGCTTCAAATGAACCTGGATGGAAACCCTTTGTTCTGGTGCAGCAAAGCATTTTCGTCCCAGAGCCAGAGGTGAGGGTTTTGTTTTTTAAAGGAAAATCTATATAAGCAGGGTACTGCACATCTTGGCATTTCAGGATTGGGTAAAGGGATATAGGGTACAGTAGCTGTTGGCTAAACTTTTTGGTGTAAACCCAAGCCCTGAATCTGCTGGCGTAGCTTTGGAATCTATTGGCTGTCACGCTCAGTCGCAGACCTGGCCCCTGCCCTCAGGCATCAAAGACTTCATTCCTGGTACAAAGCTTTGTAAGGATAAATCCAGACTTTCACAGATTCATGTTTTCTTTTATTATTTATATTTTTACTATGCAATTTTTTAAAGTTCTTTTTTAATTTTATATACCAACCACTGCTCTCCCTACCTACCCTCCTCCCACTCACTGCTCAGCTTCCTCTATTCCTACCTGCCCCATCTACTCCTCAGAGAGTTTAAAGCATACCATGGGGAGCCACACTTGGTCTAGTGGACACTCTTTGTTCAGTTAGAACTGGTGGATTGACTCATAGGGTCTCTCTTGAATCATTGGAGCTCTTGGTGTAATTAAGAACTGGTGAATTCTGTGTCTCAGGGAGCCACTCTTTGTCCAATAGGAGCTGGTGCACTCTGTGTCTAAAGGAGCTGCTGAAGTCCTAGAGAGATGGTAGGCTTGAAGGAGTTTGGACTTGTATATTGCAGGGTCCAATGGGAAGTGTTTGTGTGCAGGCCTACCTGCAGTAGTCTACCTTTCTGCCCTTAACTTGGGCAACAGTGGGTGTGTATGGAGGAGTGAAGATTGTGCCCCTGTGCCTAGGTCCTATTATTTATATTTTAATATCTTTATTTAATGTATGTGGTTGTAGGCCTATGTGTGTCACAGTGAATATGAAGGTTCAAAGACATCTTAGTGGATAGTTATCTTCTCCAATTTTGTATTTAAGACAAAAGTAGTTTTTTTTTTAAATAGTCTGGGTAATAAGTTATGTAATCATTGTGACTTGCTGGTAAAACTCAAATATTTGATGCTATTGATTGTCTATAACATATTTTATGTTTCAAGTAAAGTTTATACTTACTTAATAAATTAAAACTTAAAACAAGTAGTAAACATTGATTTTTCCTTTTTTCTAGGGTTTGGATGATAGTATATTTTATTATGAATCTAATATTTATGGAGTCTAACATTAAAAACTTGTATAAAGGGCAGTCCAGGTGAGAAACTATAAAGATATAGCAGAAAAATTATATATTTTGATAAGTAGTAAGGTTTAAATTGCCGAGCAATGTCTCAATATTTATTCAGGATTTACAATTCATACTTATATGGTAGTTATTCTTACTGTCTTGATTTTGTTTTTCAATAAGGGTGAAATTATGTTAGAGTCATCCAGTAAACTAACTCAAATTACATGACTGACAGTTTCTACTTTTAAAATATGTTTTTCTCCTTATGATGTACATTAAACTAGTTTTGGACTACATAGCCTAAGAATATTGTTGATGAGCAAAAAATGTGTTCTAGAAAAAAATGTATATTTAATATCCAGGCTGAGTTGATCTTGATTGGAAATGTCAGAAAATTCAACTATAACAGACTCAGTTAGTGGCCTTTATGTTTTACCTAATGAGACTATAGAAAAGCATCACAAAGCATCAGTTCTTCTTAGAAAAACTGGAATTTGAAATACAACCAATATTGCATTTTTACTCTGTGTGCTATCAGATCATTCAGAGTTTTGTTCTTGACTAGCCAAGTCTTTCTGATGGAGAAACGTGGCATTGGTTATTCTCTAGTTAGCAGAATTTTAGGTTTGTTGCATAAGGGACGTTTCACATTTTGCTGTAGTCCTTAGACTTAACCAGTCACAGAGGAATACAATTATGAGTCTGATATTTGCTCATCTGTCTAAAAGTACTAATAAATTTGTTGGGTACAATTATTGGTAACTCTAAGTACAACAACACAGTTATAGTCGAGGGAGAAATGATCCTGTGGAAGAAAAGGGTACTGTGCTCTTCCAGCAGTGTTTGGAGATTAAGGAAATCCATCAATCTATTGCTTTCAGCTAGAAGCATAATGTGTTAACAAAATAAATATAATATTCTATATTTATATTAACTTTGGATGACACTTTTGACCCCCCCAAATTGCCAAAATGTGTGTGTATGTGAAAAACAGTGAGAGAATTACAAACTATTAATAAAAATAATTATGTATACATTTTTCTTAGAAAGCAAACAAGAAAACTAGAAGTGATTAGTTTAGATGCCCGCTGAAGACAGAAATTAGAATATTTTTATAGTGTGCAAATTCTAAGAGTAAAATGACGAAGATATATGGTTGAGGACCCATCAAAGTCTGAGAGAATAAGAACACCACACATTTTATGTAATTTCTTTCTCTTATACGTGTGTATGTAAACACACATATCTATCAAAGATATGTAGACTTTCAGTTTTGAAGTACAATAAGGATTATTTTTCTGTGTTGTAAATTGAATACAAATTATCTCTGATAAGTTCCTGTGTGTTTGAATGCTGGATCCTCTGGTCATACTCTCATTTTGGAAACCTATTGACCCTTTAATAGGTAGAACTTTATTGGAGTTAATGAGTTGTTGGGGTGTGCCTGAAGTTTTGAGAATCCAGCTGTAGTCTTTGCTCACTGATTCTAGACTGTAGACCTAATAGAGCATAACCCTTCATGTACTGTAAAATAAACAAATTCTTCTTCCTTTGATTTGCTTAAGGTCAGCTGTTAAGTCTCTACAATGCAAAAAATGCAGAAAATTGCTACTGAGAGAAATGGGATTGTTTTGAAGTTGATCATTTGGGATTCTCAGCCATTGGAAATGATTTATAAAAAAAAAAAAACTGTTGTAATTTTGTGGCGTTAAAGTTAGAAAGCTCTAGAATTTTGTAAGCAGAATATTAGTTATCCTAGAATTTCAAAGTCTAGACTGCTAACAGGGGACAGCTGAGTACCAGCTGATGTTTTCTTGGAGAAGAATAAGAAGAATGCTGTTGGGGACTTGGAAAGAGTCTGCCCCTGCTATATTCTGACAAATACATGAATGCAGAGATAAAAAGAGATATAAATAGATGATAGATAGATAGATAGATAGATAGATAGATAGATGATAGAAATGAATAGGTAACTAAAAAGATATAGGTTGAGAAAGAGGTAGATATAAATTATAATATAGATAGCAATATCTACATAGATATTCTGTTGCATTATGCATTCAAAGTATGTGACTTACATTTTTTTTTCAGTAAGAAGTTCACAGGAATTGTCTTAAGTCTCAGAAGAGACTTTGGAATTTGGAAGAGTTTTAGGACTCTTGAAGACTATGAGAACTTTTAGAGTTAGAGTGAATGCACTTTCAATGCAAAATGACAATAATCTAACGGGGGTCCAGAATGGATTTTTGAGATCTTAATGTGAACAATCCCTCACTGACACATTTTGTTTAATTAGTTGGTGATTTCATTTTGCAAGGCTGTAAAATTGTTTATTAGGTGAAAATTTGTTGAGGAAAGCAATCACTGTTGGTGGGCTTTTAAGTATAAAATCCCTGAGTTGATTTCTGTTTCCTGCTTTCTGATATGACTTTGTTCGACAAGCCACCTGGCTACTATGCATTCCTTGCCATTATGGACCACATTCCTTTAAATTGTAAATAATGTGAATTATTCCTCTTCTATCTTTTTTCCATATATTTGAAAGTACAGTATATGTTATATATATAATTGTTGCTTTTAGACCTGAATTACTTCTCTCAATGCTGTGAATGTTATAGTCTCAGAAGCATAAAAAACCAGTTGGATATAGTTACTTCAAGGTACTTAATACTATTTGCAACTATTATGAAGGGTAATGTTTCCCTTATTTCTTTTTCAGCTCTTCCATCTTTAGTGTATAGAAGGGCTACTGAATTTTTTGAATTAATCTTGTATCTTGCTACATTGCTGAAGGTGTTTATCAGCCGTAGCAGTTCCTGGGAAGAATTTTGTGGGTCACTTATGTATATATTCATATCATCTGCAAATAAAGATAGCTTCACTTCTTCTTTTCCAGTTTGTATCCCCTTAATCTCTTTTCGTTCCCTTATTGCTTTAGCTAAAACTTTGAGAACTATGTGGAATAGATAAGGGGAGAGATGACATCCTTGTCTAGTTCCTGACTTTAGTGGGATTGCTTTGAGTTTTTCTCCATTAAGTTTGATACTGGCTGTTGGCTTCTTGTAAATCACCTTAATTATATTTAGGTATTCTCCCTGTATTCCTGATCTCTCCAGGGCTTTAATCATAAAGCAGTGTTGGATTTTGTCAAAGGCATTTTTCAGCATCTAAGGATATGATCATGTGGTTTTGTTCCTTAGTTTGTTTATATGATGGATAACATTTACAGTTTTTCATATGTTAAACAAGCCCTGCATTTCTGGGATGAAGCCTACTTGGTCATGGTGGATGAAATCTTTTATACATTGTTGTACATGGTTTGCCAAAATTTTGTTGAGAATTTTCGCATCAATATTCATGAGGGAAATTGGTCTGTAATTCTCCTCCTTTGTTGTGTCTTTGAGTGGTTTGGGTATTAGGGTGATTGTGGCCTCAAAAAAGGAATTTGGCAATATCCCTTCAGTTTCTCCTGTGTGAAATAGTTTGAGGAGTAACGGTAGTAATTCTTCTTTGAATGTCTGGTAGAATTCAGCACTAAAACCATCTGGCCCAGGGCTTTTATTTTTGGGGAGGTTTTTAATGACAGCTTCCATTTCCTTAAGTGTTATAAGCCTCTTGAGGTAATTAATCTGATCTTCATTTAATTGTGGTAGATGGTATCTGTCCAGAAAGCTGTCCATTAACCAAAGAAGTAACAGACCTCTTTGACAAAAATTTTAAATCACTGAAGAAAGAAATTAAAGAGGATATCAGAAAATGGAAAGCTCTCCCATGTTCCTGAATTGGTAGGATCAACATAGTAAAAATGGCAATTCTACCAAAGGCAACCTACAGATTCAATGCATTGCCCATCAAAATCACAATACAATATTTTTTCAACCTTGAAAGAACAATACTCAATTTCATTTGGAATAACAGGAAAGCCAGGATTGCCAAAACAATTTTACTCAACAAAAGAATCTCAGGAGGTATTACCATCCCTGACTTCAAGCTATACTATAGAGCTACAGTAATAAAAATAGCTTGGTACTGGCATAAAAACAGACTTGTGGTCCAATGGAATAGAATTGAGGATCCAGACATTAACCCAAAAACCTATGAACACCTGATCTTTGACAAAGAGGCCCAAAACATCCAATGGAAAAAAGATAGTATATTTAACAAATGGTGTTGGCATAGCTGGATGGAAGTGTGTAGAAAATGCAAATAGATCCGAGCCTGTCACCCTGCACAAAACTCAAATCCAAGTGGATCAAAGACCTCAACTTAAACCCATCCACTTTGAACTTGATAGAAAAGAAAGGGGGAAATACACTTCTACAAATTGGCACAGGCAACCACTTCCTAAATACAAGACCAGTGGCACAGACACTAAGACCAACAATCAATAAGTGGAATCTCCTGAAGCTAGGAAGCTTCTGTAAAGCCAAGGACACTGCCAATAGGACAAAACAACAACCTACAGAATGGGAAAAGATTTTCACCAACCCTACAAGTGATAGAGGACTAATCTCTAAGGTATATAAATTGCTCAAGAATCTAGAGCCCAAAACCTTGAATAACCCAATCAAAAAATGGGGTACAGATCTAAAAAGGGAATTCTCAGCAGAGGAATTATGAATGGCTGAAAGGCACCTGAAAAAGTGCTCATCATCTTTAGCCATCAGAGAAATGCAAATCAAAACAACTTTGAGATACCACCTAACACCTGCTGGATTGGCTAAGATAAAAGGCACAGATGACAGCCTATATTGGAGAGAATGTGGAGAAAGGGGAACACTCCTCCATTTTTGGTGGGTGTGTAAGCTTGTTCAGCCACTTTGGAATGCAATATGGCAGTTTCTCAGAAAATTGAGAATAAATCTCCCCAGGGACCCAGCAATACCACTTCTGGGTGTATACCCTAAAGAGGCACATTCCCACTCCAAAGGTATTAGCTCAACTATGTTCATAGCAGCATTATTTGTAATAGCAAGAACCTGGAAACAACCCTGATGCATCTAAACTGAAGAATGGATTAACAAACTGTGGTACATCTACACAATGGAATACTACTCTGCAGTAAGAAAGAAATGACATCCTAAAATTTTCAGGCAAATGGATGGATTTGGAGAATATCCTCCTGAGCGAGGTATCACAAACTAAGAAATACAAGCAGGGGATGTACTCACTCATTAGTGGTCTCTAAACAAACAAACAAGAAAAAAAGCCAAGCATGCCCAAGCCACAAACCACAACCACTGAACAGCTGGGGAGTAGAAACACCCTGGACTGACCCTTTGCATCCCACTCCAACTATAGGAACACCAGACTCACTCTTGAGGGAGGGGGGACAAAACTGGATTTGCCAGGAGTGGAGACTGTTCCAAGCATTATTGGGTCAGTGGGACCATAGGACTGTCTGCTCCCTGCCCAGGGAGGGGATGGGGATTTGTGGAGAAGATAAAATGACCTGATGTGGCAGGAGGGGGAAGGGACCTTGAATAAGGATATACAGGGATGGAAAAAAAAATTCAGAGGGAAAGCTGATCACAAAGTAATTTTATGTGTAGCAATCTTATTTACATTAACACCCTTGATAAGTCATGCTTATGATTTTTATCTTCTTTATAGTTATTGTTAACTTATCAGCATTTTAAATTCATTTTACTGTTTTTCTTGATAAATACAAAATTAAAAAAGAAGAAAAAAATTGAAAAACCAAAAAAAACAAAAAACAAAAAAACAATTGGAGACATAGTCTAAACTTCAGATAGAGAATGGAAATGGGAGGAAGTGTTCTGGCTTGTTATAAAAGTCAAGTGAGCAGAGTACTTGTTTATTTGTAGTTAGATTTATTCTATGTCAGAATGATAGTATGTATGCTAATTTAGAGCCTTTATTCTGAGGAGGCACTCTGATGCTCAGAATGTAATGAATAAATTGATGTATGTCACTTTTCGTTTTCTCAAACAACTGATGCAGATTTCTAGTTTCATCAGATTTATT
Organism: Sigmodon hispidus; assembly: GCA_004025045.1. Lineage (NCBI taxonomy): Eukaryota > Metazoa > Chordata > Mammalia > Rodentia > Cricetidae > Sigmodon > Sigmodon hispidus. Next base: position 43,093 of record PVIH01011678.1, on the reverse strand, counting down.
ATATTCATGCCCAAATGTCTCAGATACCTTCTTTCTACCTAAAAAGAAAGATAGGATGTTGTTTGTGAAGTCACAGTCAGAGCACAGAATATGGCTCAATGCAAAAGCAAAATGCAATCAGAGGCCTCAGATAGGCTCTGGAGCAACAAGTGGACCACACCATCACTCGCTAGAATTCCATATGGTAGTTGTACACAAATTTAAAAACTTTTCTGGAAGGAGGGATCTTTCCCTTTGGTGTATCATCAAGGAAATAAAAGAGCAAATAATGCAGATGATTTATTATTTCTTATGAAAATTCAGAGAAGCCAGACAAAGTATAAAAAACAGCAGTTTTGAACACATGAGTAGCTGAATGCACTTAATTGCTTGATAATCAGAGGTCAATCCTCCTGACAAAAAGAGAGAAGAGATTCCTAAATTTACCCCCTGAACTTTATGCAATTGCCATGGTGTACATGTGCCAGCATTTAGACATACTTATCATACCCAAACACACATACACCAACCTAAAACAATAATAATAACAGCAGTCATATTTTTTAAAAAAATGAAGAAAACCAGTTATGAAATATTTCTGCATAATGATTTTAAAAATTACACAAAATGAGTTGAGTATGAACAAATGTAGTCAGTGACAATTATTACATGTCACAATCATGATCTATCACGTCCACAATATCTTTCCCCTATGCCCTTCTAAAGTGCCACCACACCCTGGCTTTAAAGAAGAATGACTTCATTTCTGTGATTAAAGATTTACCTTTCCAAGAACACTCTTTGAAAACAATTATCTCAGTCATCAACCTTAGACATAAGGTTTTCTTTCAAGATAATGAATGCTTTTGTGAATAATTCATATTTCATCAGTAATTGTTTTGATTAATGCATATTAAATTGTATAAATACAAAATAATTTTTTATTCAGCAAACATTGTTTTCTTTTCATTTGCCATGAATACAATTTTCAGGCTATACAGAATACAAGCCTTTTTGTGTCTACCCTCACTGATCTAAAGGTGACATGGTAAGAGTACTCATATTTTTACATAGGAACACTAAACTTTTTCTAAAAATAGATATATTATCTTGGAGCAAGTACAACAGTTCCAATAACCACATATAAGCAAGAAACTTATTATTACCATCTCTGTTGGCCTCAACCAATATTTCTTTTAAGATCTTTTTAGGGCATTAATTATTATTTTGTACTGATATTGCACTATTATGTTTATTTATCGTCCTTATGCAAACTTTAGCAAAGTGATTAATCAAATGTTTTGCAAAATTATTAAAAATTATATCTTTACTATAATCTACTACAGATTTCCCAAATTTTTTACATTTAACCTACACATATTCTTTCTAGTATTTCTTGTAGCAATTATTCATTTCATCCTTTATTTTGAAACCTTAAATTTTGTAAAAAAAAAAAAGAAATTTAGATTTATAAGCTTAGACAAATAAAATTTCATTGTAAAATTTACCCAGTTTTTCCTAATTTAAAAATGTATGTATTCATGACACATAAAATTATAATTATGTTATAATTGCTTGCCAATACTGATGAAAAGAGGGGTCTTGTTATGCAACTTGTTTCTGACCCTGTTTGGGCTAGATGCCCTACATGCCAGTGGCCACTTTTATCCCCCAGAATGACTGAGATGCTTATATTAATTTCATCCTGTTTGACCTATGTCTCAGGCACATTGCTAGCTAGCTTTTTCATCTTAATTCAACCCATTTTCATTAATCTATCTGGCCACATTGCTGGTGGCCAGTGGCTCACCTGGGTCCATTACATGTTTCTTCTTTGGTGGCTAGATGGAGTCTGTCTGACTTTGTCTTCCTTCCACCTAAACCTCAGTTTCCTTGCCTACCTACTGTGACCCGCCATGGCCAAAAAAGTTTCTTTATTTAAAAATTGATTTTCACAGCATATAGAAAGACATTCCTACATCTCTTCCTCTTTTCTGTCAAATCAAAAGGAAGGTTTTAGTTTCAACATAGCAATATTACATACAACAAAACAGCTATCAAACAAGTTACAATATCGAGTCTATTTGTAATTAATGAAATTAAAGAAAATATTTTATCAACTATCTTATCATTGTGAGTCTAAAGTTTCATATCTAAGACTTTAAAAGATACTAAGGTATCTTTTAAAATAACTAAAAACACTATATCTATAGTTCTCAAATCTTCAACTACACCAATGACCACAGAAGGATATGGTATTATCCAAGTAAACAGAAAATTCAAGCAAATTCTAAAATCTAGAAATGACAGAGATAACCCCTGTTTGCCTGGACAGTCATCCAAGGTTCTTTTGTAATGTTGGGGAATCCATCTTCAGCCTATAGACTCAGAGTCTCTGTGAAATACTTCAGTGATGCATGAAATTTGGCATAGTCCATCAGTCACTTCTCCTTGAGTCCTGAAAAACGCCTGGCAATTTTCTCTCCAGAACAGGAACCTGAAAGACCATCTGGGCTTGTTGCACCAAAGTTCACAGGTCTCTTTCCTATGGAACCTAGATTTACTTCTCTAAGATTACAGATTTCTGTAGACTCTAATAGAACACCCATCCAGCCTAGAACTTCAGGAACCTAAATCATGTTTTTATTTCCCTAATTCCTGAGAAAACAAATTTTGAGATATTTCATATTCACCCTAATATTACCTACTGGGAACTTTCTGTTTGGATTCAATGCTCAGTATTTGAATGGAGTCATATAAAAAATGACTTGTTTTATGAGTTCTTTATTGTGGTGATATAGTGTATATTTAATAAAGTTTGAAAAATGAGAGGGTGAATTCTCCCATATTTAGCTATGAAAGTCAGGGACGGTGACCTATGCCTTTAATCCCAGCACTTGGAAGAAAGAGTTTCTCTGGATTTCTGTGAGTTCAAGGTCAAACAGAGCCAGGCAGTGTTACCACACACCATTTTTTTCCTCTGATATTCCAGGCTGATTTTATTAAATATAGAACATATCACCACAACTGAGTGTTTGTTCTTGGTCATGCACCATGTTAATCACTTGTATATATTATTTAATATTCACTAAAATCTAATTTAAAAAATACTATTTTAATGAAAAATAATTGTCAATATTAGAAAATAAAGCCAAGATTCCCAGATCAGAAGTAACAAAAGAAGAAGGCTATCTGTAGAATTCCATTGATTGGCCCTGCTGGGTGACAGCACCAGCCATGTAGAGGATGCACACTTCATGTTGGGTACAGATGAAAGAAGCTGTAGAGATGAAGATTCCCCTACACTTCCTAGGAGGTAGATGTTATGACTAAGCCTAGCTAAGTTTAGTGTCACAGAAATAGATTAAGTTGCCAGTAGTCACAAATTATTTTGTTATTACTATTTATAAAATAAAGTCTTTTTTATTCATGTATCCCCTTGCTCCTCCTCCTCTCTTCCCCCTCACAATTCCTCCCAGTCAGTCTTCTGACTTTCTCCTCCCAATCCTCCAATCCCCTTCCCCAAAAGGGCAAGAGGTCCCAAGGTGGATTAGCTCAGCATCCACTCCAAACAACTCCAGTTTTCTCATCCTAATGTCAAGACTGGGTTAGGTGTTCCTCTGAAGGGAATGGCTCTGAAGTGAAAGTCCATGCACAGAAACACAGTCTAGTTCCTCCCCTTGAGGCTCCACATACTGCCCATGTCAGTGGATAGATGCCTATCCTTGGAGGGCCTAGGTCCTTTTCCTGATGGTTCCATGGTAGCTGTTTTTAATTCAATGAGCTCCCCAGAGCTCCAGCCAGTCAACACTGTGGGATTTTTCCTCATAATCCCTATTCCTTTCCTCATATTGACTCTCCTCTCCTGCTCTTAGCTGGACCAGGAGCTCAGCACAGTGCTCAGTGACGTATCCCCGCCTCTACCTCTATTCATTGTTGGATATAAGTTCTATGATGGCACTTAGATGGCTATTCATTTGATTATAGGGGAAATTCTGTCTAGGCAACACCTTCACTATTGGTTGGAGACCTAGGCAGGGACATCCTGTGATTTCTTGGAGGTTTACCTAGCACCTGGTCTTTCTCCAACCCCACAATGGCTTCCTCTATTAAGATCTCCATCACTTTTTTTCATTCTTTGTTGCTCCTCTAACTCAGTTATTTCCTTCTCTCATGATTTGTTCCCACAGCTTCTTGTTTGTGACCGCTTATGCCCCCAATTAGCTAAAGAGATCTTCTCTATTTTCTTTTCCTAATAGAATTCCTGGATGTCTCTCTTAAGTTCTTTCTGATCCCAAGCTGTTCAGGAGTTGTGCTTTGAAGCTTGGGTGTTCTTTGCTTTTTGTGTAAGTTAACTAACAAGTGAGTACATCCTGTGCCTATCTTTTTGGGCCTGTGATACCTCACTCAGGAGGATATTCTCCCAATGCATCTATTTGCCTGTAAATTTTTAGGATGTCATTTTTTATTCTGCTGAGTAGTACTTCATTGTGTAAATGCACCACAGTTTGTTAAACCATTCTTCAGTTGAGGGTCATCTAGGTTCTTTCCAGGTTCTTGCTATTACAAATAATGCTGCTATGAACATAGTTGAGCTAATTCATTTGAAGTGCAAATGTGAATTCTTTGAGTATATGCCCAATAGTGGTATTTCTGGATCCTTGGGGAGATAAACTCCCAGTTTTGTGAGGAACCACCATACTGCATTTCATAGTGGCTGTACAAGTTTACAAACCCACCAACAATGGAGGAGTGTTCCCATTTCTCTGCATCCTCTCTAACATAAACTGATATCTGTGTTTTTGATCTTATCCATTCTGACAGGCTTAAGGTGGTAATTCAAAGTTGTTTTGATTTGCATTTCTCTGATGACTAAAGATGTTGAGTATTTTTTCAAGTGTCTTTCAGTCATTTGTAATTTTTCTGTTGAGAATTCCCTTTTTAGCTCTAAACCCCATTTTTAATTGTGTCTTTAGGTTTTATGGGCTCTAGTTTCTTGAGTTCTTTTTATATTTTAAAGATCAGTCCTCTATCACTTTTAGGGTTGGTGAAAGTCTTTCTCATTCTGTATGGTGTCTTATTGACTGTGTTCTTGACCTTACAGAAGCTTCTCAGTTTCAGCAGGTCCCACATATTGATTGTTATTCTTAGTGTCTATGCTACTGGTATTATATTTAGGAAGTGGTCACCTGTGCCACTGCGTTGGAGGGTATTTACCACCTTCTTTTCTATCAAGTTCAGAGTAGCTGGATTTATGTGGAGGTCTTTGATCTACTTGGATTTGAGTTTTGTGCAGAGTGATAGGTTTAAATCTATTTGCATTCTTCTACATACTACCATTAAGTTATGCCAATACTATTGGTTGAAGATGCGATCTTTTTTTCATTGAATATTTACGTCCTCTTTGTCAAAAAATCAGGTGTTCATAGGTGTGTGGTTAAATGTCAGGATCTTCAATTTGATTCCATTTATCAACAAGACTTTTTTTTCCAGTACCAGATTGTTTTTATTACTATATTATAGTAAAGCTTGAAGTCTGGGATAATTTTGCCTCCTGACATTTTTTTATTGAGCAAGATTGTTTTGACAACCCTGGGTTTTCTGTTATTCCATACAAAGTTGAGTATTTTTCTTTTAAGGTCTGTAAATAATTGTGTTGGAATTTTGATGGAGATTGCATTGAATCTGTAGATTGCTTTTGGTAAAATTGCTATTTTTATCCTAGTACTACAGAAGTTGAATGAGAAAGTGAGATAGCTGGATGGAGAAAGAGATGGCAGGCCTGGGACCTCATATCTTTTAGCAGAAGTTTCAGAGGCATTCTGTCTGGGGATTTGGGAGAAGTGGCTAGGTGAGAATTAGCTGTGCCTTGTTTTTTATCTCTCTGATCTTTCAGCTTTTCCCTAATATTTGGCTTCAGAGTTTTATTAATAAGACCAATTAGAATTTTTGCAGTACTTTAAGAAGTCTTAATATCATTTTTCTATGAGATGTACAGCTCACAAAGACTATATTCCATTCTGTGGGCTTTTAAAAATTTTATTGTTTATTTGCTTATCATTGTTGAAGTTTGCAGTTCTATGAAGTAACCTTTCCAATTGTTGGCCTAGGTTCTTTGACAAATGGCCTCCTGTTCAGGGAGAAGGCTCTATTCCTGTAGAGTACTACCTTTATTTTCCTTTAGCAATTGGTCTATTTCATATGTCACATTTAAACTCCTTGAAGTTAGTTTTCTGCAAGGTGATCAATATTGGTCTAAATTAACTCTGCATTGTGGAATTTGATTTTCCCAATAGCATGTTTTGGGATGCTTTAGTTGTCTCCCATTTATGCTTTGGCATATTCACATAATTATTAAATATTAAGTGACTAAGCTTTCATAAACTCATGTTGATTCTTTAATTTTCTCCCATTGTTCTATGTATCTGTTTTTATGCCACAACCGTATTATTTTTTTATTACTATAGCTCTGCATTATATCTCATGTTCTAGATTATGACTGCTTCAATATTTTGCTCTTTGCTTAGAATTGTGTTGGTTTTGAGTATTTTTTGTGTTTTCACATGTATTTTAGAATAATTTTCTATCCCTTTGAAGAATAAGATGTGGATTTTGATTGAATTTTTTGGTGGAGGTTTTTGTTGATTGACTATTTTCATAATATTAATTCTACCAATTCATGAACAAATGACATCTTTTCATTTTCTAGTGTAACTTTATCTTTTTCTTCAGGTGTTTAACATTTCCATTTTACATGTCCTTCAGTGCCTTGATTAAATTTGTTCCTAGATAATATAGTTTCTGAAGCTATTGTTCATAAGAGTATTCTACAACCTCTTCTGTATTTGTATGTGGTGTATAGAAAACGTTACTAATTATTATCTGATTGTATTTAAAGCCCAATCAATGAGATAAAAACCCATGCCAGACAATGCATGGTTTTCAAGAACCTGAGAAGAGTAGATTCTGCTAGAGAAAAATGGCAATAAAATAATTCTTGTAGTAGTTCAATTTTCTATTGCTTTGATGAAATGCCATGCTCCACGAGCAAGTTAGGAAGAAAGTTGTTTACTTAGATTACACTTTGCACTGTTCATCATTGAAAAAAAAGTCAAGATAGGAACCCAAACATTGCTGGTACCCAGGAACAGAAAGTGATGCTGAGATAAAGAAGGGGTGCTTCTTACTAGTTTGTTTCCCATGGCTTGCTGAGCTTGCTTTCTAATAGAACCTGTCCAGGGATTGCAACAACCACAATAGACTGGGTCCTCTCTCATTAATTACTAGTTAAGAAAATGCCTTACACCCAGATATTATGAAGGCATTTCATCAAGTGAGGTTTCTTTCTTTCAGATAACTGCAATTGTGTGTCCATTGACAAAATCTAGCCAGCAAAATTCCTAATATCATTCTCCTATAATCATTGGTCAGTGCTTTGCTCAGCCAGCATCAGAGAAGCTTTCCATTGCAATAAACCACTCAATGCAGAGAACAACAACTAGACCATAGGCAGAGAGTGATATAGTTTGGAACACTCAGTTCTAAATAGGATGTCTTCATCAAACTTCAGTTTGATCAGTTCAGGGAATTATGGAGCAAGAGGAGGTAGAAAAATTATAGGAGCCATAGAGGTTGACAACTCAAAGGAAATAGTGTCTAGATATAGCAAGACTGATGCACATATGTATTAACAGAAATTGTGGTGGCTTGAATAAGGCTGCACAGTTTTAAGTCAGACAAGGACTACCTGTGAGAAAAGGTAGTGGACATAGGCTCCCACCCCTTACCAATAAGCTATTTGCAATTGACACCTGCTTGCAAAGGAAAAAAAATTAGTTATTTCTAAAGCATTCTCACTTTGTAAACCTAATGGTAGGCTGAATGCTTAGCATTAGATTGCCAATACAAAACAAACACAATGATATTTTTGCCGCTTTTGACTCATATCTCTTTGTTTGTGAATTTTGTATATTGATAGTTGGTTTATATTTTCTGAGTTCTGATTTTGTGATGGTTTTGTGCATGCATTGACTTTCTTGGGTTTTTGTTGCTTTGTTTTAACTTTCTTTCTTTCTTTTTTTGTCATTTCGCCTTTTTTCTTAAAGAAACAGAGAAATAAAAAGCACAAAGTTGGATTCATGGGGCAATGGGAAGGGGCTGGGGAGAGCTGTGTAAGTGAGAAGCATTTTGTTGAGTGCATCGCTCCAGCTTTCTTGCCTAAACCTTCTATTTGTAATGTGTCATTAACCCTTTTAATAAATGTTAACATGTTAATCAATTGCCAGTGGTTAATTGCCAGCTATAGAGAAGTATAGTCAGAATATATTGTATGAAAACATTAATAAACATTAAATTAATAAAGCTATTTATTTTATAAGTTGAGTCTGTATACTACTACTTTTTAAAATGATTGTTTATAAAAGTTATCTTTAAGAAATACTTTATTTATGATATAGTATCACATGCAAATAGGGATAATTTTATTTTTCCTTGCATCTCTTTAATTTTCTTTTTCTTCTCTTATTGCTCCAGTATTTCAAGTACAATGCTCAATATTAGTAGGAATAGTAGGCAGTCCCATCTCATTTCCAATTCTAGTACAATTTCTTCAGAATATAAGCTTTTTCTGTTGAGGCATGTTCCCTATAGTCATATACCCGCTAGGAACTGTGAGCTAAAACTAAGCTTTCCTTGGCAACAAGCAGCTTAAAAAGGGAAGGTAGCAAAAATAAGTATATTCTTTAAAACTAGTTTTATGATATTTAATCAGCATCTACATACCATTTATTTCTTAACTTGAGTTTTTCACAATTGCCTTAATTTTGTATTTGATATACAGTTCCTGAACAAAGAAAAAAATAAATTCTCTAATGCAAAAGAGAATATCTACTTTTGTTGTTTCCATGCATTTCCTGTTGTGAATATCAACTCATAAGAAAGAGAAAAATATTTGCACAGACCTAGATGAAGGCTATAAAATCATTTTGGATTTATAAGTGTGCATTCTGCTCTCGGCACTTTGATGATAAAAAAATTTATTTTCTTGTACAAACATGGGAAACATTTTCCAGTTTATCAAAGTACTTTTTATGCAGCAGAAATAAAAAAAATCTTTTAAAATAACTATATAACACAACAGGTTTTTAGGAATTCCTGATCAAGTATCCCTCATGGTCAAGTGAATCTATCTCTAAAATCTCCCAGTCTTCTACTTTTATAAAATGAATTTAAATTATGCAGTATCTTTCATTGTGTAGCATGGTAATATTTCAACGTGTACTATTCTCTATGATGTAGCTGCTCTCTAGGATATTTAAGTTTATTTTTAATTGTTTTGAACCTAAATTGTATTTTTTGAGGAAAGCATGTGTGCCTATATCTTCCTGAAAATATCAATGTCCTTGTTTTTAATCATTTTCTCTTATGTGGACTATAACCTGGTCTTTGACCACACAGTAAGCACATTTCTTTAAGAAGTAAAATTTAAGTGCATATCTTTTTTCATAGCCCAATACAAACCAACTCTAAATATTGTTACAATCTTGTATTTGTTTCTTTTGTTCCCAATAGACTTTGAATTTGAGTAATATTTTTCATCTTTGCATTATTAGTTACAAACATTGGCACAATAGGGTAGTTTTGTCTCTGGAAAAGAATTGCTTTGAAAATAAAAACTTACATCTAAAAATACTGTACCTCTTATATTTTTGGTTGTGAGCCTAACCTTTAACATTGTATGTACTGACTCATAAGTGGATTGTGGAATTTTAGATGTAAAGTAAAGGATAATTAGGCTACAACATCCTCCCCGCCCGCAGTAGCAACTAGGTAACAGGAGAAAGTTAAGAGAACTACCCATGAATCCCTCTGGGAATGGGAAATAGAAAAGATCTTCTGAGAAAGTTGAGATGATGTCGGGAGGGAGGAAGGGGAGGTGAGAAGAGAACAAGAGAGAATGGGATGGTAGATAGGCAGAGCAGGAGAGCAAAATTGTGGTTACCCTGATAGAGGGAGCCATTGTGGGAATAGAGAGAAACCTGAGGCTAGGGAACATCCAAGAAACCACAAGATGGGCTCAGATAGGACTCCAAACAATAGTGGAGGGGGTGTCTAAACTGACATTTCCCTATTATAATATGAATGACCACCCCAATTGCCATTATAACACCCTCATCCAGAAGCTAATGTAGGCAGATGCAGAGATCCATAAGCCATGTTAAACTGAAGATAGGGAGGAGAGATTGCATGGGTGGAGGGATTAGGATCATGATGGGGAGACCCATGACATAGGCTGTCAAGTGATGTTGAGAGCTCACAGAATCTGAAATAATAGCAGCTGGACTTTCATGGAAATGATCTGGAACTTCTGAATGTGGATGACAGTCGAAAGGCATGTGGAGTTTCTAGAGCATCTTTCAGTCAGGCCAGAGTCTATACCAGGTCCATGAACTGACTTCTAGAAGCTCATGCCTACTGACTAAACACCCTTCTCAGCCTTGATACTTGGGGGAGTAACTTGGTCCTACCTCAACTGGATATGCCAGAATGAATTGACTCACCTTGAAATTTCTTCCCTTCTCTGGGCAGTAAAGGTGTATGTGAGGGGGGAAGGGAGAGTGTGGGAGAGGACTGGTAGAAGGGACAGGAGAGGGAGCAAGAGGATACAGAATTTTCTTTTTTCTTTTAAATAAAAGTAAGTGAATAAAAATACTCTACCTCTAGCTACATTGCTGGAAGCATCAGCTCAAAACCAATGGATGGATTTAAAATTTTTCTAAATATGTCATCTAGTAGATGGACAAAAGAAAGTATGCAGTTTGGAAAATCATATCACACAAGTAACAGTATTACAAGGTAGATCCCTTTATTCCACAGTTGTTGTCCAATATACTACTGGCATAATATATGTTATGTTCTCACAATGTGAGTGGAGATAAAAGTGCTACATTTTTATTTTTAACCTTAGAGAGATCCTAGCGCTAGAACTCCTTAAATTTTATATTGTGCTGTTCCTAGAACCAGTCACCTACCTACTCCTATTGGCATTAATTTTGCAATATATTTAATACACGTGTGAATAGACTTTTGTAATTACAAATCGCCTATTCAAATCCTTAACTACTCATTAAGAGATGAGTCACTTGGTGCATAACCTTTCCTATGTATTTCAAAGGCATAAGTATTAAAAACTATTTAAGGTTTCAAGTTTCAAATTTCTCTGGAAGCCTGAAGGTAGAGGAAAACTCACAAAATAATTATTTTCTTCTAGTATTGAAATGCTGCCTGCCCAGGGAGAGGATGGGGAGTTGTGCAGAAGAAAGAATGACCTGATGTGGTGCGAGGGGGAAGGGACCTTGAATAAGGATATACAAGGATAGAAAGTGTGACTTCTTTGTTTCAAATAATAATAATAAAATAATTTAAAAAATAAAAAAAGAAATGCAATTTCTTTGAATAAGAGACTTTAGACATTTTGCAGAAAAGAGGAAACAATGTCACTAAGCAAGAGTCATTCCCCATTTGGGATTCCTTGGGCAATATTTCCACGATGAGAGTGTTTTAGAGAACAAGTGAACCATAGACATGGAGCTTTCATGATCAACTTTCAAGGTCAACCTCTAATTCTCAATTTCCTCATTCAGCTTGCCTATAGCACAGTTGGGACACAGGGTCAATCAGAAAATAAGTATAGCTTCATACGAATTTAAGTGTGATTATTGGTGCTAAGCAAGTTAAATTACAGATGTCATGGTGAGAATATTACTATAGTCATGTCTGTCCTTTTGGAGATTTTTTGCTACTGCTATGTGATGCTTAAGCTTCTTTGTTAATTTGATTGGATTTGTAATCAATTAGGAGACATATGTCTGGTTAAGATTGAGAGTGTACCTCCAGAGAAGTTCTCAGAGGGAAGACTCATGTGAATATAGGGTCAAAAATAGAAACTAGCTGAGGGCCAGCATCATTTCTCTTTTCTTTCTAATGGTAAATGCAATGTATGTTCTTGCCACCATGTCCTACCTGACATAATAGATTGTAACCTCAAACTATGAGATGAAATAAACCACACTTTCTTCCCTTAGTTTCTTTGACCATGTATTTTTTTTTTCATAACAAGAAAATACCTCACACACGCTAAACTTGATATTTCTTTTTATACACTGAAGAATGTTAAGGATAATTGAATGTCCTCAGGATATCAAGACTCCAAGTAGAAGTTCACTTGGAGAATGTACCATTTTTTTAAATAATATGTAGTTTTACTTTTGAGTATGCTTTTATTTTCACATTTGAGATAAGTTTTTGTGTAGCACAAGATACCTCCAACTTGCTGAAGGTGATCTTCACTCTTCAATTGCTGGAATTTTAGATCTGGAGCATATTAGCTGACTTATTTACATGTATTAAAACTGAAATATCTTATAATTTATTAACATTAATATATATTACATTTTATTTTCCCTAAAAATGATATAGCATACTCTATTAACTATATTTTTAAAGCTTTCTGTAATTTTGAGATTATTTAAGGCATAATGGCATCCACTTTGCACTAGGTATGTCTTTTAAGTATTGCCATTGGTTCAAAATTTCATGTCTTAGAAATGGTGTGCAACACTTTCTAAAAGACACCAAATATTAGTAAATAATAATATTTTACACTTAGTAAAGAAGGTAACACATTTCAAAAGGAAAAATGTGGACTATTGTCCCCAAAAGAGATGAGAATTCCACATTGGTGTATCACTAGGAAAAGAAAATGAGAACACATTGCATTTTATGGTCTACCAACATGTAAAACATCAATTTGCTGTTTTCAGGGCATTCCCATTAGGGAAGGGTAGTAACAAAATGCTGACATCCCCAACTTGCAAAATCAGGAAAATCATCTCAGTTGTTTCTGATTGTTTACAGGCACCATTTAGCAGATTGCAGCTGTGTTGTTCCCTGTGCTTCCCACCTGCCACACTGTGATTGCCTCAGAATTTACACTGTCTGGAAAGAAGCAAAAATCCTTAAGAGATGTATCTGGTTCCAAATTAACCAGCAATGTAGAGAAACCTGTTCATTTTCCCATTAAGAAGAGAGCCACAGAGGAAGGTTCCCTGATCTTGGCAGATGGTAATGGAATCTCATCAGTGACTCTCAAGCTGCCTTCCCATCATCCTAGGGAAAATTAGCATCTATTTGTTGGATTTATAGCATTTAAATTATGATACCTTTTAAGTAAAGGCCAGAATTATCATCAAAGAAAGATTGATTAACTGTGGTATCCATTATGTAATTAAGCACCAAAGGTGAAATGTTGCACTTAGATTTTCAAAGGAAATAAGCTGTATGATTTAGTGATTTAGGCTTACTCTCCCCAAATTATCCAATAAACTCATTAAGCCTTCTGAGGACGGCAAAAACAAAGATAGCAGAGCAAGCTAGCAATACTTATATTCTCTCTCTCTCTTTCTCACACACACACACACACACACACACACTTAACTGGAAAATTTCTTAAATCATACATGATAAAAAAGCAGGATTTAAGAATTTTATTTCCATTAAATGAGCACTTTTGGTCTCCACGTAAAATGTGAGCACTAAAGCTGAGCTAAATTTTATGGTTAAAATAAAGAAATAGGCAAGTACAGCTCCTAACAAACAGTGAGTTAAACATCCAGCTTCTATGAAAAAGAAAAAATAATAATACTTTGCACATGTATTTTAGTAGAAATCTGTCAGGACATTTTCAGTGCAAAAGGTTACCTAGTTAGTTCTGCAAATGTATCAGCTTATATTTCCAATTCTGTGGTATCTACATTCTACACTGTAGAAATAAAATAATATTCAACCAGTATCACATGTCTATTCTTTCCCAGATATATGCTTTTATTCCTTTGACCTTTTATTTCTCAACTCTCTCTAGAACTGTCAATTATTTCTCTGCCTGTCAATAAATAAAATTTTCCAAAGCTCATGGAATGAATCTGGTTACCATTTCTACAGTCTGCTTACAAATTTTAAATGGAAGATGTAATTCTCCCATTTGTAGCAATGATCTTTAAATTTCACATTCATCCTCATCACTCAGCCTCATTATAATTTTGGACACTAACCCTTAAGTGTTCCTATTAGGCTTTTTTATTTTCCACCAATGGCATTATAGGGTTCTCAGGTTTAAAAATTTGACAAGGTTATATATTTAAAATGACCAATTAAATAAACCAAATGCTCTTTAATAAGTACTGTTCACATGCCATTTTGGTCCATTTGAATGAATATAATAGAAATAGTAATGAGCGGAGCAAAAAATAAGAAATTATTTTTTCAGGATTATTACATTTTAGATCTTAACAGATTTATAGAGATGCTATTGGTATATGGAACAATAGACTGGGGTTCCAGTAAGCAAGAGATCAAACATACAGCCTCACAAGAAGCCTGTAAGTCAAATCATAGGACAGACACTAGCTAGATTCATAGGTGTGTGAGAGGAATAGAAGATGAATGAAAAAGGCCGACCAGGAGAATATCAGAAACAGCTTTCAATTTTTTCTATCAAGTGAACTTCACTAAATAGTAAGATAAGGAAAAATGGAATATGGTATAACTTATTTTATACTGTATTCAGTTTTACTTGTAAACAGGGCCTTTCTTCACTAATGCAGTCTGCTCTAAAATATGCTATAGTGTGAATGTATTCCTCACTATTCTGGGGTATCGAAGTTTACAAACAGATTGACATTATATTGAAGTACCTTTTCTACAACTCAGTTAACTGTCTTCTGGTACTTTAATATGTAGAAAAGAACATATCAGCGCTCTGCCTACAAGGGCAGTGTTGCTATTCAGGAGGATTTTAACTTGCAATGTTATTACTTACTTATTATACCAACCCTGCTACATTCAACCTAGGCAATTTATTTCAATATGCAAAATTAGATGGAATTTTTTTTAGGATCAAGCAGGGAAATGGATAGCATCTAAGGAGAGGAAAAGTGAAGCAACATGTTTTAAGGTGAAATAGAAAACATGGTTACAAGATGTTTGGAGCTGTAAACAGAAAAGTGTCCACTAAGGTAGGCAGGTGGATAGTGACTAACAAGACATTTAATATATAATATATGCATATGTATATATGTATTTATTACACACATGTATGTCCATGATGTGTATATTTACAGACACAGCACACAATCACATGTACACACACACACACACACACACACACACATACACACACACACACTTCTGCTTTGGCATATGCATTATAGAAAGAATTAAAGTACCTCTTTAGGAAGAGTAAAAAAAAATGTAGTAAAACATACCTATAACATCTCACAGATCCTTAGATATAAGTTTTAATGCATATTAATATTTTAATATCTCTGAAGTTATTCTCTAAACCAGGGGATTTTGTATAAATTGTTGGCATAGATTAAATTGGCATTCCTGAAGAAAAATGTGAGTTTTCTATAAGCCTTACCAACCTGGCACTATTTTATATTCAATTTCCTCTTTTCTCTCTAAGGTTTATTCTTTTACTCTCACCAGTACTACACTTGAAATTGGTATTCATTCAGTGAATATTGGCTTGCATTTATATTCTCAGGAGGAAATTAATTTTTCTCTATCTTCCTAGAGTTATTTTGAGACTTCCAAATTTTATTATTTCTACTTTCTGTTTTACAGATTTTGACAACACATGAGATTTATGCTCCTAATAAAGTGTGTTGGTAGACTAGGTCCATGAAGAAGTCTTAGATTAAGCATTGATTCTCATTTTTAATTATCCCTATTCTTTGATCTGTTGCCTAAAATAATATTGCACCTTCTAATAAAAATAAGAATATACTTGATTAAAATTCATGGTGACAACTTTTCTTATATTCTAGGAGTTTAATGTATTTAATGCATTAAAATGATGTAATATTTTATAACTGTTAGCAATAAATATGAAATTGATCTTATAGACAAAATCTAAAGTAACAATCTTCAAGATAGTGTGATGTTAATATTCATATGTGTGTCTCTGTGTGTGTATGTATGTGTGACTAAGTGTGTATGTGTGTTTGTGTTTATGTGCCCTTTGTTGAATAGGCCTTAAGGTCAATTATCTAGCTATTAGTTACCAAGCTATCTTCCAGCTTCCCCAGCCTTGCTCCTGGTCACTTCTAATACCTCATCTGTCTTCCATTGTCTTCCTTAAATACATTTTTCACCCAGCTGTGTCCCATCCAGGTTAAGATTAAAGGCATGAACTACTACTATTTGATAGTTAGCCTTGAACTCACAGAAACACAGAAAGATCTCAGTCTCTGGAGTTATGGATTAAAGGCGTAGGTCACCACTTGCTGGGATTAAAGTTGTGTGCCATCACTGCCTTGCTGTTTGGCCTTGTACTCACAGAGATCCTCTGGAACCTCAGGCTGGAAAAAGGTGTGAGTTACCACTGCTCTGTTATCCTTTGAACTCCCTGAGATCCAGAGGAATCTCTGCCTCTCAAGTGATGGGACTATTGGTGTGCATTTCCTCTGCCTAGTTTGACTGTGGGTTGATCTATTGATACTCCAATTTTTATTAAACATATAACATAGTCACCACAACACCATGTGTTTTAAATAATTAAACATTCATATTACTAGAGAACCCCATTTCTTAAACTATGGCTGAAAATCCATGCAGGGATGCATACCTGTGGGCTATGTTATATACACTACCTTCGAAGGTTTAATACACATAATCAAGAAACTGAACCAATTAGCAAGAAACTAAATCTGGCATATTCAATTTGAAGGATACCTTTTTACTTAATTTCAGTAACATTTATGACATTAATATTTTGATCTCACGACTTCACTTAAAAATGTAGTGTTTAAAGATTTATAAAAAAATAAGGTCAACTAATTCATTATGTAATAATACTAATTTGGTATATGCTGATGTACATATTTTACCTCTTAGTGACTGTAAATACATAATTAAGATTGCTAGCATGCTTAATGTTTGAAATCTTTAGCCAAACTAGTTCTTAGGACCATAGCATTTATTTGCATACACAGTATCTTCTCCCACACAGTATAAAATACACATCTAGTTTATCAAACTCAGCTTTGCTGAAATTTGAAAAGTAAATAAATTGAGCATTAAGTCTTCACCAAAGAACTACAGTCATAGGATGAGCTGTGACTATTAGAAAGAGTTGTATGGAGAAAACAGTTGGATAAATAGACTCAAATTTAGTAGGAAATGGAAACAAAAAGCATGACTTGGCACTGGCACCAAATTTGTAAGGGTACTCTAAGAATGATTTCCTTCCTTTGAAATGATAAATGCACATAGTTAAGCTAATGTCTTTGGAGTGCAGAAGTGTGTCTTGTAGATATACAGAGTGAAGGAACCCAAAGAAAAGGAGTATTCATATAAGAATAAGAGTAAAATTATATCATTGTTTTTTCAAAAATGTAAATAACACAAAATATTTAAAAGATTAAAAAATATACTTTATTCAGTCTCCATTCCTGGCAGATGCAGTTTTCTCCTCCATCCCTCAAGAGTGAGTCGGGTGTTCCTCTAGGGGGAGTGGGATCCAAGGTGTCAGTCCAAGGTGTTTCTGATCCCAAGCTGTTCAATGGTTATGGTTTGCAGCTTGGGCATGCTTTGCTTTTTTCTTGTTTGTTTGTTTAGAGTCCACTAATAAGTGAGTACATCCCCTGCTTATCTTTCTGAGTTTGTAATACCTCGCTCAGGAGGATATTCTCCAAATCCATCCATTTGCCTACAAATTTTAGGATATCATTTTTTCTTACTACTGAGTAGTATTCCATTGTGTAGATGTACCACAGTTTGTTAATCCATTCTTCAGTTTAGGGACATCTAGGTTGTTTCCAGGTTCTTGCTATTACAAATAATGCTGCTATGAACATAGTTGAGCTGATGCCTTTGGGGTGTGACTGTGCATCTTTAGGGTATACACCCAGAAGTGGTATTGCTGGGTCCTTGGGGAGATTGATTCTCAATTTTCTGAGAAACCCCCATACTGCATTCCAGAGTGACTGAACAAGCTTACACTCCCACCAACAATGGAGGAGTGTTCCCCTTGCTCTGCATCCTCTCCAGCATAGGCTGTCCTCTGTGTCTTTTATCTTAGCCAATCTAACAGGTGTCAGATGGTATCTCAAAGTCGTTTTGATTTGCATTTCTCTGATTGCTATTGGGTCAGGGGGACCATGGGACTGCCTGCAGCCTGTCCAGGGAAGGGATGGGGATTTGTGGGGAAGAAAGAATGACCTGATGTGGTGGGAGAGGGAAGAGACCTTGAATAAGGATATACAAGGTTAGAAAGTGTGACTTCTTTGTTCATAATAATAATAATAACAATAATAATAGAGGAAAAATATACTTTATTAACATCTATGGAAATCAGCAAAATAAACAAAGATAAAAATTAGTCTGAAATAAGTAGTTAAATGAATCTATTATTTGTAGCCTTTAATAAGATATTAAAATAATTCTCTATAGCTGGAGAATATCATGTATATGAGAAGCGAGGATTTAAATAAAGAAGAGGAATATAGAAAAAATGAGGATAATATAGACTTACAAGTCCCCACCATTAGAAGAAAAGATATACTTCGAACCCTACTCCAACTATAGGAACACCAGACTCACTCTTGAGGGAGGGGGGACAAAACTGTATTTGGCCAGGAGTGGAAACTGATCCAAGCATTATTGGGTCAGTGGGACCATAGGACTGTCTGCTCCCAGTCCAGGGAAGGGATGGGGAGTTGCAGAGAAGAAAAATGACCAGATGTGGTGGGAGGGGGAAGGGACCTTGAATAAGGATATACAGGGATGGAAAAAAAATTCAGAGTGAAAGCTGAACACAAAGTAAATATATGTGTAGCAATCTTATTTGCATTACCACCCTTGATAAGCCATGCTTATGATTCTTATCCTTTTTATAGTTATTGTTAACTTTTCAGCATTTTAAATTCATTTTACTGTTTTTTTTTGATAAATACAAAGTAAAGAAGGAAAAAAAGAAGAAGAAAAGATATAGAAAATCAATGTTCCTGAATTAGGTAGACTCAGTTTTCACTATTAGACAACCTGATAGGTTGTTCAGTCTTAAGTGGTGAACCCTAAATTCATGTGTATGACACTAAAGGTACTTAGCAGGTTGTTTATACATATACGTGTTTGTGCATGTGTTAAGCAATAACATTTAAGGAAGAGAGGCTGTGAACTTGAGAAGGAATTGGGAATGACAAAGAAAGAATTAGTGGGTGAAAGCTAGGGAATAGAAATGATATAAAAACTGTATTTATGTAAAAAATTGTCAAAAATAAGGCAAGTAAAACATTTGCATTTATGCAAACAAAGCTAGATTACATGGTTTATAAACTAAAAAAAATAGTCCTTATTTTTTTTTTTAAAAAAATTGGGCAATGATTCAAGAAAGAGTAATTTTGAATTATATATTAGAACACACACACACCTCATATGTCAAAAAGAGTAATTGGAACACAAACTTGAATTATTATCTATACATTACAGAATCTATAATGACCACTAAAATATTTAGAACAATGGGCAAAATTGAAGAGTAGAAGATATAATCATAAAAAGTGCTCAGTAAACACAGCAAGACAAAATAAGATAGATGAATAAGAAAAGAAACATAGAATAATGACATAAAATTATAGATCATAACAAATAAATTAGATATAATGACAAATGTATCATTAATTGCATTGTATGGTAGAAATATGAAACAAAAAAAATTACTGTCAAACTATATATAGCCTATAGATATCTATTTTACATTATACCTGGAATACATTAAAAGTAAAATAATGAACAAAATAATAAAAAATGTTGTACTCATAAATCTAGTTCACAAAACCCAACTACAAAAAAGAAAGAATGAAATTCTCCGCTGAAAAAAGAGATTGGTTCCCAAGAGAAATGGCAGCAGTAGGTTATACATTCAAAACAAAACAAAACATAAATACCCTAGAAGCAAAATTGTTGTAGCTACAGAGAAATGATAAATTTCATAATGTATTTAGCTACATGCATGTTCTGCTGTCAATGACTGACAAACCTGATAGGCAGAAAAAAAATCTTTGAGAATATAAGAGAAATAAAGAATACTATCTCATGGATATGATAGACATTAAAAGACTACTTAGGAGTGCAAATTCTATACATTCTTACTTTCACATGAAACCTTTCCAAATACATTATGTGTAGACTACAAAAAGGTATCTTAATTAACTTAAGAACCCAAAAGCCATGTTATGTTCATTCTCAGAATATAAATGAATCACACTGGGAATTCAAAGAAAGCAAGGAAACCCAACACACTTTCAGATGAATATCACATATCTAAATAATTCATAAGCATTAGTCAAAGAAACAAAAACTTAAGGGAAATAAACACACTTTGAATGAAATTAAAAATAAAACACAACTTGCCAAATTTCATAAGATACAGCAAAAAAATGTAGTCAGAGTGAAATTTATTGGATTTAAGCAAATATTATTAAGTAAGTATAAAATAGATATTGTATATTCATTATTTTAAATAACTTAGAAAATTATCACAATAGTAGAATAATAAATGTAAAATGAGAAAAAAGAGATAATGTAAATTGTTCCAGTAGTCCTAAAACTGAGAATAAACAAAGTTCGAAAGTTAAAAAAAAAAAAACAGCTAATATGACATGCTTGAAACATTAGAAGTCAATATTCTGATTTTCCATTCAAAGAAATGTAACCTCATACAGAGTTATCAATGTCTAGCAGTGATATAACAGAAATGTGATGTCATGACTCCAAAATGCATAAACAACTTATTTTATCTCTTTGCTCTTGACAGTAAGTGTAAAATTTGCTTGACATTTTTATTTCAATTGTTTGAATATATATCCAGGATATGACTTCCAAAATAGTCACTTTATAAATTTAATTTTTGAGAAATCTTTTTATCTTTTGCCACAGTATTTGCAATATTTTCTTTCTCTGCTTTTTCTTATCTGCTTTTCTTTTTTATAGAAGATATGGTTATGAGTTTGAGATAATATGTCATTTTTTGTTTTAGTTGCTTTCCTGATATTCATTAATGAGTCCCTGAAAAAATGTGACATATACATTAAATAGAGTCACATTCGACCTTTAAATGAAGGAGTTTAAGTCATACTGTGACATGGGAAGATATTATGGATTTTTTTTAAGAAACTGGCATCAAAATATATACTAGATTTTTAATTGTAAAATTAACCAAAGTTTTCAGTTTTGTAAGAATGAAAAGTAATGGAGATTTGTTTGAGCAAAGGAAAATTGGCAGAAATTGACCTTAAAGGGCATAAACTATCATTTGTAAAATGAAAAAAAAACCCAAGATTTATAACATAGCCTAATAATATTTATATACCAAGTGAGCATCTAAAATTGTTAACTTAGTTCCACAATACTCAATAGATCATATATTTTAATTTTTTACATATCTAGTGTACATCAGTGTAACAGTCAAAAGCATACTGTTGTTTGCAAAAGTTACAGGCCATTAGTGTTTGTAAATACATGCCATTCTGACAAGAGCAATTTAAAGACCAGTAACTACAGTAACTCTCAGATTATTAAAAGGAGGGGAAGTGGGAAAAGACAGGTATGATATATAAATCTTACTAGCACTCAGACTAGTGTAATTTATAAAGTGTGGTAAAATCCATGATATTTAATGTCAGTTGTGGAATTTACACAAATAAACATGTATTTTGTATAAACTTTTAAATATTAGCATTGACACTCTATCATTTTTAGCAGAAGCAGTACAAAGATAGACTCCAATGATGGAGTTACACGTCAGGGCATCTGGGTCAGAATGCTGACAGAATCAGAGGGATAAGATGGTAGAAGTGTGGAAGCTTACTCCTATTTTCTCTTTTTCGTAGAGACTAAATTTTTATCTCATACAATATATCCTAAACACCGTTTTTCCTCCCTCTACTCCTCACATCTCTCTCTCACCTGTCCTTTCCTCAGATCTCTTTTCCTCACTTTTCCCTTCAAAGAGAAGCAGACCTCTGAGAGACAACAACCAAACGCAAGAAACTAATAAGACAAGACAACAGTGTTCATATCTAGGCTGGACAGGGGGCGGGGGGCAACTCAGTAAAAAGAAGAGTCCCAAGTGATTGATTCTATTTAACTTTTAAAAATAGATATTTATCTAAAAGTAAAGATCACTAAGAAATTACTTTCAACATTAAAACAAGACAGTCAATTCTCAACTTCTTGGCGGCTGCCACATTATTTAGATTATCATGCTTCATGCTCTTTGTGCAGCTTTGAATTAGCTGTTCTGATTTAGTGGCAAGGCCATTGCATGTTCCTCAGCATTCCACATCCAGCTGGCTTTCAGGATTAATCTGTTCATGCACTTTGCCCACTTTATTAAGACCTGTATTCATTTTCTTTGCTCTTGTAGTTACCTAAATTATGTAACTACCAAGTTGCTTTTTACTGATCATCCTTTGTTACTCAGGTTTGTTTAATTGTTACTTTCTTAAATAAAATCTTCTTTGAACACCCGAGATAAATAACAAGCATTCTTTTCCAACACATTCAACCACATTTCTCCTGCATTTTTTCATACAATTTATCATTAGTATATATTATTTATCTCATTGTCCCTTTTAATAGACTAGAAATGTCTCCCATAATGTGAAGAAAAGTAGAACAAATGTGAGCAAGAGAGAAAAAGCAAGATAGGAAAGGAAGGAGAGATATTTTTATAGAAAGCTAGGTTTCCTGAAGTTACTACACCACATACCACATAATAACTATAAAACCAACCTTCAGAACTATTTATTGGGATCTCTAATCCAGAAAAATTTTGCAAATGTAGAATTTCTGCTTTATCACCTTGTATTATTTTATAATAATACATATATACATGTATATATGTATTATTATATACAAATAATAATGAGTATATTATTTTATACTCATGCTTCTACCTTGATTTCTTAATCATAAATTTTTTCTTAAGTTTAATTTAGTTTCCTTAATATTTTTGATGTGGGAAATTATATAATTAAAGGAAAACACATCCTGAGGGCATTCAGTTGTGGTTAAATATAAATAGAGTAGGAATGTTTTTTAAAGGCTGGAATTGTGAATGCTGTTTTTCAGTTAGAGCTAGTCAAAAGTAAAAATAGCCTATCTGTTTATCATGATTGTCCCCAAAAATATTTATGAATCAAGGGTGTTCATAGATAGGTTTGTCTGAAAAGCATATTTCCACAGAGATTAATCCCTTTGGCATTTTGAATCTTTGGATGTGCTGTTGCTTTAGGTTAGAAATTAAAACATCCCATTATCTGTCTACAAAATGGATTTCAGGGCTGCAGGCATTTCGGCTTGTCTAAAAGTCCTACAAAGTGTATCTGTTTTGTAAATGTATTTTGTACTACAGCATAAAGGGGTGATTTTAAATGTTCAGATAGAAGAAGAAAAGCATATTGGGAGTCAACAAACCATAAATTTGAAATGATGATAGATGACATCTTAAAAAATTTCACTTTATTTATGAAAAAATAAGTAAGGGTTATTGAGGAACATATTACTTTATTTATTTTTTATTTAGAAATAAAAAAATCCTATCAAATACTCTCTGTATGCAGCTAAATTGCAAAATTAAGATTTATGATTTTGAAGTGCTTATTTCTTTTTTTGGATGAACACATTATCTCTGTTTTCCTTGGAACAAACTTTGATAATTTCTATGGGCTCTAGTAATGAGTATATACTTGATCAGCTTTAACTTTTTCTTTTTACTAAAATCAAATTATTTACCTATATACATGTATATATGCATATTTAATATTTACAATAATGTATATATGTACATATTCTTTATATAGCTATATATGTAAGTGTATCCAACTGTTACAAATACTGCTTTACATAATATATATGTATATATACACATATATGTATACATACAGATTGCTTTTAAGAATATACATATCTTCTCCTACAGCAAAGGAAAAGAGAAAAATTCATCAGTTAACTAGCCAGCATGTCACTTACCAGCTGGATAGAAGAACAGGGTAACTTGTGCTCTCTTGGCACAAGAAGTATTTGCATTCTTGGCTGCATTCTTGTGTTGGATGGCAGCCACTCTCATGGATCTGATCTCAGTAAGATGCAAAGACATGGTTTGGAATAAATTGGTTAACTCATTTAAATAATGGCTATGCTAGGACAAACTTATTTTCAAAAATCTACTTTAGATGTACAAAACATCATTTATACAGACTTATAATCTTCCTTTGAGTAATTTGGGCTAATATTATATACTTTAAAGTTCTCTTTGTAAAGTGGAAGAACCAATTAATAAAATTTTATTTATCCTAATGAAAATTATTGTTTAATTAGGATATTGAATAAAAGCTACCTAGCTATATGAAAGTAGGATGTAAAATATTCATTGATTATTATACATACATTTTATATCACACAATGTATTTATATCATCATCTCTCAAATATTTAATTAACTATTTCTCTATTTGATAAGCATAATAATAATTAAAAAAAGAAAAATACTATCATAGTACATGCTTTTCATTGCTACTTTGAGATACATAATTAAAACTAAGGTAGGAATTCAGTAGCTTTTTAAATGCAAAAACATTCAAGTCAGATACATATAATTTATACAACATTCCTACTATGCTTACTTAAAAATAATTCTCTTCATTAAAAGACCAATTTTAAAAAAATAAATAATAAAAGGATCATTCATTATTCCTTCCTTTCATGTCTATATCCAGCATATCAAACATGTTTCAAGTATATTCTTTCCCTATTTTCTCATGAAAACATCATCACATGTTATGTAGATAATTATAATACTCTGCTAGTAAACATACTATTTAGTTTTACTTTAAATTCGATACTGTTGTATGAAATCTATTATGACTTATTTAAAATGTTAAACAGGTAATGTCAATCACTTAAAGAGATACTTATTGTCTTCAGTTTTCTCAAAATTAAGTCAAATATTTTGTCAGTGGAGATTGTTGCAATTGTATTTTTCTTTAGATACTACAATTAGTAGTCAAATGTCCTTTTGTGCATTTTTTAAATATGTGGGGCTTTGGGACTTTCTGTTCGAGATATACCTCCCAATTGAAACTTTAATCGTAATTGCAGAACCAAACAATTTTGGCAGATAGAGGGCTTAATGCTTCCTCCAAAATTTAGGAAATCCCATGCTCCTTTCATTATATGCTTCCTTTAAGTTCCTGTGTAAATTTTCTATAGTTTCTTTATTAATAATTTTTAGTGTTGCAGAACAATACCATTTCAGCAAAGTTGTTGCTTATATATACAATAATAGACATCCTCACAAATTATTATGTTTATGTTAATGTATAAATAAACCTATTCAGTTGTGAATTAAAATCATTGTGAAATTGATGGAAAATTCAGTAGCTACATTATAGCAGCTATAATAGAGACACTGATTCATTCCATGAAATAGACATTTTACTCAAAAGTCAATATACACTCATTAACCACTGAATAGCATTCCTAAAGTTGATGAATTTGGTGGGGATTTGCTTCGAATATTCCTCAAGATTTGTTATTTCCACTAGTCACTTATTTAAGGAAGTTTTAGCTCAGAGTCTGAATCCCACCAACTTCTTCTGTACTGTTTCTTTCTTTCAAAATAAAGTGTAACATCTGCAATAGAAAAGTAACTAAATAGCCAGACAAAAGAAAATTTCCCACCGTTATTCTTATTCATTTGATTCAATGATGTCTCAGAAGAATGACAAGGCACAAAAGAGGATCTTTCCTCCTTAAGGATGCAGATGACATATAAATGACAACAATTAAAAGAAGAAAAAGGCAAACAACGATAAAGTAATTAGTTCATAGGGATAAAGAAAGTAAATTATCATGAAACAAAAAGATTATTTTTTTATATTTGTTCCAGAGAGCAAATGCAAAGAATATTGAGGACAAAGAACTAATGATGGCCGATTAACTTATTTCTCATCACTATTCTAGGTTCATTTTAGGACAAAATAATGTATGTGCGCCAACAAGCTTAAGAGCTATCCCATATTGTGGGCCTCCGTTATTTGCTGATTTATGAGTGTAAGTTGTCTCCTTCAGTTACAAGGGCCAGTATCACTTGCTGTATTACAGCATTATAGAAAAACATCCTATATATCACTGACTCTGCTGAAGTTCTCATTATGACAATACAAAATGAAAGTTGCATTTATTTTTACTGAGAAATTATGTTGAAAATATGGTAATATGTGGAGATAGGTGTGTCACTCACAAACAGTGTATTATAGAGGTCATATTATTTAGACAGCAGGACTTACTGAGTTAAGTAAGGCATTCTGGAACCTTGAATATATATAATGGAACCTTGTATGTATAATGACACATTATAACATCAACTTGTTCTTTAGGTATCCATCAAAGAATACAGGCAGGTCAACAAACACGTGACTTCCTCCCCGAGAATTTGGAGAAAATTGGCTTTTTGTTCCATAGAAGGTATCCACAGCTGGAAGAAATGTGCTTTTGTTAGCAATCCAGTCCAATATTTTCCTCAGATCCGCGGACATTCCTCATATAAATTGTGCTTTTGTTCTTGGGGAAAAAAAAAGTGGCAGCTGAGCTCAGGGGACCATAGTCTCAGTGAGAGACTGGTGGATTCAATCAAGTTAAGTCTGTATTTAGTGATTGTTCCATACTCTGCTGATTGTTAAGTCTCAAGAACTCCACGTAAAAAATGGTCTAAAAATACTATCTTCTCATATTTTATTTTATTTTTTCCAGTGCAATTTTTTTTCTTTTTCTATTATTATTATGAACAAAGAAGTCACACTTTTTATCCTTGTATATCCTTATTCAAGGTCCCTTCCCCCTCCCACCACATCAGGTCATTCTCTCTTCTCCACAACTCCCCATCCCTTCTCAGGACAGGCAGCAGGCAGTCCCAAGGTCCCCCTGACCCAATATTGTTTAGATCAGCCTCCACTCCTGGCAAATCCAGTTTTCTCTGCCCAACCTCAAGACTGAGTCGGGTGTTCCTCTCGGGGGAGTGGGATCCAACGAGTCAGTCTAAGGTGTTTCTGATCCCAAGCTGTTCAGTGGTTATAGCTTGCAGCTTGGGCATGCTTTGCTTTTTTCTTGTTTGTTTGCTGGTTTGTTTAGAGTCCACTAATAAGTGAGTACATCCCCTGCTTATCTTTCTGGGTTTGTGATAACTTGCTCAGGAGGATATTCTTCAGATCCATCCATTTGCCTGCAAATTTTAGGATTGATTAACAAACTGTGGTACATCTACACAATGGAGTACTACCCAACAGTAAGAAAAAAATGATATTTTAAAATATTATCTTCTTTAAGCAATTGGAGTTTAAATAAAATGCTTAAAATAGTGCTGGCATAGTACAAGTTGGAAAATAAACAAAAAATACCCGAGAATGTTTCAATTTAATTGTATTTTTTTAAAAAAAAAAAGCAATGAAAAATTGAAAAAATGAAATTCTATTTAAAATAAAACTTTTAGAAATCATAATGGAATACAAGGGAAGGAAGGATTGTATTTTAGGCAGATGAGCTCCACTATCATGAATCCTGCCTATTATTCTAAATTTGATCAAGATCTTCAGAATGTAACTTGAACTCTTCACACTTCAAGTTTCACCTTTGTGAAATGACAGCTCCATGTCTTCTTCTTAAAAACTGTTTGGGTAAAAGAACCTTGCACACAGTAAAGTTGTATGTGTTACAAACACTTACAAGAGAGAAGACTTAATATTATTTAGTCAAGAACTTTAAAGTATAAAATGTAATTTGTATTTTTCTTATTTTATCTTGACTAATGAAAAAATATACTCCTAGATTAATAAGAATTTATGGATTGAAATTTTTACTAAAAAAAGAAAAATAAGAAATAATAAATAAAACTTCTATTTCTTATATATTTCTTATTTTAAATGATACATAATTTATTTTTAGATGCTTTTTAATTTTGTGTAAAAATTTAATTATATATTATAACTATATATATATTATTCATATGTTTCCTAATTCTTTTATTTGAAATGAACATATACCAATTTTTTTAAAAAACACTTTATTTTTTTGTTTCCATGGTGACTAATTTTTTATTATGAATAAAGTCATATTTTTATCCATGTATATCCTTTTTCAAGCTCTCTTCCATCCCTTCCAGTAACTCTCTTTTCTCCTCATCTCTTTATCTCCTCCCCAGCAAGGGCAGGAGGTCCCATGGTCCCAATAAGGCTTTATTCAGCATCCACTCCTGGCAGATCCACTTCCTTCACCTCACCATGAAGACTGTGCCTGGTGTTCCTCTGGTGGGAGTGGGATCCAAGGTGCCGGTCCAAGGTGTTTCAGATCCCCAGCTGTTCAGTGGTTATGGTTTGGAGCTTGGACATGCTTTGCTTTTTGCTTTTTTTGTTTAGAGTCCACTAATGAGTGAGGACATCCCCTACTTATCTTTCTGGGTTTGTGATACCTGGCTCAGGAAACAATCTAGCTGCCCCTTAACTGAAGAATAGATTAACAAACTGTGGTACATCTACACAATGAAGTACTACTCAGCAGTAAGAAAAAATGATATCCTAAAATTTGCATGTAAATGGATGAATTTGGAGAGTATCCTCCTGTGTGAGGTATCACAAACCCAGAAAGATAAGCAGGGGATGTACTCACTCATTAGTGAACTTAAAAAAAAAAAGATGTCTTTGTATATCTCAAGGCTAGAACATAGCTAAATGGCACAATGCCTCACTTCTGCATTGATGGCCTCTGGCAGGGGTGTGAGTGAAGAAAGTGTTGTTTTCTTTAAGGGTCTGGGCACAGGCTAAGAAAAAAGACACAAATGACAGCCTTTGCTAGAGAGGGTTTGGAGCAAGGGAACACTCCTCCATTGTTGGTGGAAGTGTAAGCTTGTTCAGCCACTCTGGAATGCAGTATGGTGCTTTCTCAGAAAACCGAGAATCAATCTCCCAGCAATACCACTTCCGGGTGTATACCCTAAAGATGCAAAGCCATACTCCAAAGGCATTAGCTCAACTATGTTCATAGTAACATTATTCATAATAGCAAAAACCTGGAAACAACCTAGATGCCCCTCAAGTGAAGAATGGATTAACAAACTGTGGTACATCTACACAATGGTGTACTACTCAGCAGTAAGAAAAATGATATCCTAAAATTTGCAGGCAAATGGATGGGTTTGGAGAATATCCTCCTGAGCGAGGTATCACAAACCCAGAAAGATAAACAGGGGATGTACTCACTCATTAGTGGACTCTAAAATAAAAAAAAAAAAGAAAAAAAAAGCAAAGCATCTCCAAGCTGCAAACCACAACCACTGAACAGCTTGGGATCTGAAACACCTTGGACTGACACCTTGGATCCTACTCCCTCTAGAGGAACACCTGACTCAGTCTGGATGTTGGGGGGTAGAAAACTGAATCTGCCAGGAGTGGAGACTGAATTGAGCAATATTAGTACCTTGAGACCTCCTGCCCATGCTGGGGAGGAGATGGAGAGATGTGGAGAAGAGAGAGTGACCTGATATGGTGGGAGGAGAAAGGGACCTTGCATAAGGATATACACGGATAGAAAATGCGACTTCTTTATTCATAAAAAAAAGAAAAAAAATGAGGAAATCAGACTTGCCTCGTGTAAATGCTGAGCTGAACCACCTTTGGACTCTTTGCTCTTTTGGTGGAGGGGTGGAAGATTGGGAGGAGTGAGGCTGAAGGCTGAACTCGAGGCTGTCTCTGTGGTCTCCTTCACCATGATCTTGATCCCCTCCTTGTTTCTATAATCCCTTTGCCTTCTCTTCAACTGAACTCTAGGAGTCTGGTCAAGTCTTTGGCTGAGGGGCTCTGTATCTGCTTCCATCAGTCGCTGGGTGAACCTCAGGTACATAATGTATTTTAGATCCCCTATCTTATAGTGGGATGCTTTACTCAAGATGCAGTAGGGAGGGTGTTGGTCCTGCACCAATTTGGTATGTCAGCCTGTATTGACAATTGAAGACAGGCCTTACCATCCGAGAGAAATACATGGTGTGGGGAGGAGGTGGAGGGAGAGTAGGAAAAGAGTAGGAAGGGAGAACAGGTGTTGGAATGTAAAGAAAAAAATTAAATAAAAACTTAAATTAAAAATTAAATTAAAGAAAAAACCTGAAAAAATAAATGAGATTATTTAAAAAAGAAAAGCAAACAAAGCATTAAATTGGGATGGGAAAGTTGTGGTAGATAGGTGAAGAATTGTAGGAAAGGTATCAGAGAGTGGATTTTATCCAAATTTATTATATGCATTATACAATTTTCTCTAGAAAGAGAATGCTAATACATTCCTTTGAAACAAATAACTTGGTATTTTTAACATGACTTCACTGTAGCTGTGAAACATTATATATTGATTCTGATAAATAAACAATAATAATTTTCAAGAAACTGAATTTATTCCATTACTCAAGAGGATCATGGGCTATAGTCATGGCAACTTACTGAGCAGAGAAGAGCTTACATACTGTGACAGAAGAGACAAAAAATGACACAGACGAATCACAAAAGTGCAGACAAAGGAAAATTACAAGATAAAATGGTTGACTTCAGAATAACTTAAAGAAGCGAAACGATTCAAAGTTTTTCATTTTTCTAAGAAGTAAATGCAAAACAGAATAAAAGTCAAAAGGTCTCACTGTATTGAGATCTTGTCTTTTGTCTTAGTAGCTTCTCTTTTCTTTCTCTGTTTAATTAGCTTAAGACTATAGCAGCTTCTTTGAGTTCTTCACAGGCTCTGCAATGTTGTCTCTTGTCTATCTAAACATTAAATTACTCTGCTGACCATTGCTACAATGTTCTTCATAAAAATGCTGGTGCTATTATCCTTCCTCTCTTGCCTTTTTTAAAAAAATTATTTATTTTATAACCAGGCCACAGTTTCACCTCCCTCCTCTCTTCCTCGTCCCACTACACACCCGTCCCTCTGGCCCCATCCCCTAATTTACTATCCCTCCATTTCTGTTTAGAAAAGACAGGTTTTTCATGAGTATCTACAAAACAAGGCATATCAAGTTGCAGTAAGCCTAAGCACCACCCCACGTATCAAGTATGCACAAGGTGACTCAGTATGGAAAGTAAGTTCTCAAAAACCAATAAAACAGTTGTAGTAAAGTAAGGAATAATCAATGTGCATTTGAAATTTAAGTTAAATGGATGGCTTTTGTCTTACATGGTATATATGAGAAACTTATGCTAATTTATATTCAAATATACTTTTTTTATTAGTTCCTTGTGCTTAGATTGTATTGTTTTCCCCTCTCTCTCCCTTCCTCTCTCTCTCCCTCCTTCTCTCTCTCTGCCTCTCCCTCTTTCTCTCTCTTTGCCTCTCTCTGTCTTTCTCTTTTCTCTCTCTCCCACGCGCACACACACACAAACCTACATACAAAATACCAAGGTTTCACTTATGTCATTATTAATATTTTTGTTTAGAATATTAGAATTTATTTTGTATTTGCATTCATTTTATGTGTTCCTCTGGGCTTATGTTTGTAGCTAACTCTCCCAGTACTATACTAAATGTCTATTTACTGATTTCTGCATTTATAACATTGTTAGCTCTAGGATTATGGTACATTGACTTAATAATGTTGTGACATGTTTATTCTTCTAATTTCTTCAGCACTTTTTTCTTTCCTTTTTTTAGATGAAGATTTCAACTTTTATTTCTAGCAAGACTTTAGTTTGATTTTACAGAGTCAGTGGCATTTTTGATAGCAAATTAAATTTAAATTCAATGAATGATTTTTAACAAATGCATATTCGTAATATTAAAATACTTAAAATACTAATAAAATACCCTATACTAAAAATAAAAACAGCAATAACAAAAAAGAACAAAGGAAAATATGAACTTACTACTGAACTCTACTATAACTTAAAGAACTATGACAAATACATATCATATTATTCCATAAAACTTTTAAAAAATAAACCAAGCCTTTAAAAGTTACAAAGTCAGTGAAACCCTGATGTTAATCATAGTATTTCTTTTTTCTTTTTTTAGCCTTTTTTTCATATAAATATTTATTATTTGGTGTTTTTACATCATGCACCCCATCAAACTCAGATATCAAACATTTCAGGATCATGCCCACTCTTATGGTCTCCCTATTTACAAAACCACCCATTCATGCTGCTCATTTACTTACTGGAGCATAATTAATCTCCCTGTGGCCAGATCCTTAAAGAAAACATGTCTTTCCTTACTCTTCTGCCAGAAGCCATCAATGCAGAAGTGAGACATTGTGACACTTAGGTATGTTCTAGCCTTGAGTTCTTGTATACAATGACATCTCTCACTATATATATATATATATATATATATATATATATATATATATATATTAAAATTTACTAATGAGTGAGTACATTCCCCTGCTTCTCTTTCTGGGATTGTGATACCTAGCTCAGGATGGTATTCTCCACATCCATCCATTTGCCTGAAAATTTTAGGATGTCATTTTTTCTTACTACTGAGTAGTAAGATCAGGGCCTGGGTTCAGGGACAGAAGTCCGTCATTATTCTTACAAAAACATTTTCATTTCTGCTATGGATAGTTTCATGGAAGAATTCTACCAGACATAAAAAGAAGAGTAATACTAATACTCTGCAACCCAAGGTCAGTTCAAATTTCAACAGATATGATTTCAAGTTAATCTGCTGTTCTGGTGCATCAATTATCCTCATCTGAAATGAGGATTGTATTACCAGATACAACATTACTCTGTCTTAACTCTGGTTTCTGTTCCCTAAGTTAAAAGATCTGTTAAAAATGCTTCTAATTTCAATACTCTCTCTGTCTCTCTGCTTTTTGGTTAGTTTGTATAAGGATTTATTTATCTTGTTGACTTTGTCAAAGAAGCAAATCTTTGATTCATTGATTCTTTTTATTGTTCTTTTTGTTTCTATAGTATTCATTTCAGCCCTGAGTTTGACTATTTTCTGTCTTTTAATCCTAGGTGTATTTGCTTCTAATTGTTCTAAAGCTTCATCTGTGCAGTTAGGTCTCTTGTGTGAGATTTCTCTAGGTTTTCATATAGACATCAAGTGCTATGAGTTTGCCTCTTAAGAATGATTTCATTGTGTCCCATAAGTTTGGTATGAGGTGGATTCATTTTCATTAAATTCTAGAAAGTCCTTAATTTCTTTCTTCACTTCTTCCTTGACCCAGAAGTGGTTCAAATAAAAAGGAGAATATACCCAAACAAGCAGGAAATCCAGAGAATTATCAGTCCATCCTTGGAAAATCTATACTCCACTAAAATGGAAAACTTAGAAGAAATGTACAGCTTTCTGGATAGGCACCACTTACCAAAATTAAATCAAGATAATATTAAAAACCTAAACAGACCATTAACTATAAAAAAGAAGTTATTATTAAAAGTCTCCCAAGTAAAAAAAAAAAAAAAACTCAGGAACAGATGGTTTTACTGGAGAATTCTACCAGACATTCAGAGAAGAACTAATACCAATACTCAACAAACTGTTCCATACAATAGAAACAGAAAACATTGTTAAACTCTTTATATGAGGCCACAGTCACCCTGATACCCAAGGCACTCAAAGATACAACAAAGAAAGAAAATCACAGACCATTCTCCATCATGTATATAGATGAGAAAAAAAATGCAACAAAATTCTGGCAAACCAAATCCAACAACATATCAAAAAAAAATCATCTACCAAGATCAAATTGGCTTCATCCCAGAGATTCAGGGATGGTTCAACATATGAAAATCTGTGAATGTCATCTATCATATAAACAAACTGAAAGAAAAAAAGCACATGATCATCTCATTAGTTGCTGAAGAAGCGTTTGACAAAATCCAACAACCCTTCATGATAAAAGTCCTGGAGAGATCACAAATACAGGGGAAATATCTAGATATAATAAAGGTAATATACAACAAGCTGATAGTCAACATCAAACTAAATGGAGAAAAACTCAAAGCAATCCCACTAAAATCAGGAACAAGACAAAGATGTCCTCTTTCTCCTTATCTATTCAATATAGTTCTCACATTTCTAGCTAAAGCAGAAAGAGAACAAATGGAAATTAAGGAGGTACAATTTGGAAAGAAAGAAGTCAAACTATCTCTATTTGTAGATGACATGATTGTTTACATAACTGATCCTTAAAATCCTACAAGGTAACTTCTATAGATGATAAACACCTTATGCAATGTAGCAGGGTACAGGATTAACTAAAAAATATCAATAGCCCTCCTATACACTAAGGATAAAAGGACTGAAAAAGAAAAAAGAGAAACATTACCCTTTATAATAGCTACAATAGCATTAAATATCTTGGCATAACTATGACCAAAGAAGTAGCAGACATCTACAACAAAAACTCCAAGTCACTGAAGAAAGAAATTGAAAAGGATATAAGAAAATGGAATGATCTCCCATGCTCCTGGATAAATAGGATCAACATAGAAAAATGGAAATTTTATCCAAAGCAATCTACAAATTCAATTCAATCACATTCAAAATCCCAACACAAATTATATGGAATAACAGGAAAGCCAGGATTGCCAAACAATCCTACTCAATAAAGGAACTTCAGGAGGAATCACTATCCCTGACTTCAAGTTAATCTACAGAGCTATAGAAATAAAAACAGCCTATTACTGGCATAGAAACAGACTTGTGGAACAATGGAATTAAACAGAAGGTCCCAAAATTAACCCATACACCTATGAACACCTGATCTTTGACAAAGAGGACAAAGATTTTCAATGGAAAAAAATGATGGTATCTTTAACAAATGGTATTGGCATTTGTGATGGTAGTATGTATAAGAATGCAAATAGATCTAAACCTATCACCTTGCATAAAAATCAAATACAAGTAAATCAAAGGTCTCAACATAAACCCAGCTACAATGAACTTGATAGAAAAGAAAGTGGAAAATATCCTCCAACACATTGGCACAGATATTACTTCCTAAATATAACACCAGTAGCACAGACACTAAGAACAACAATCAATAAGTGGGACCTCCTGAAACTGAGAAGCTTCTGTAAGGCTAAGCACACAGTCAATGAGACAGCCTATACAAAGGGAAAAAGACTTTCACCAACCCTACAAGTGACAGAGGACTGATCTTTAAATTATATGCAGAACTCATAAAACTAGACCTCTAAAAACCTAAATAACCAAATTGAAAAAAATGGGGATATGGTGGTTCCTCAGAAAACTAGAAATCAGTCTCCCCAAGGATCCAGCAATACCATTATTGGACATATACCCAAAGGACACACTTTATACTCCAAATGACACACATATACTCCAAAGGCATTAGCTCAACTATGGTCATAGCAGCATTATTAGTAATAGGAAGAACCTGAAAACAACCTAGAAGCCCCCCAACTGAAGAATGGATTAACAAACAATGGTACATCTACACAATGGAGTATTACTCAACAGAAAAAAATGACCTCCTCAAATTTGCAGGCAAATTAATGGATTTGGACAATATGTGAATATCCATCTGAACGAGGTATGACTAGCCCAGAAAGATAGGCACAGGATATACTCACTGATATATATACTTCAGACAAAAAGCAAAGAATTCCCAAGCTGCAAACCACAAGCTCTGAGCAGCTTGGGATCAAAAGGAACTTAAGAGGGACATCCAAAGATTCCCCTAGGAAGAGAAAATAGAGAAAATATTCCTAGCTAATTGGGAGCAGAAGGGTTGCAACCAAAAAGATGTGGGAACAAATCATGAAAGTAGATGACTGAGTGAGAGGAGCAAACATGGAAAAGAAGAAAGAGATGAAGATCTTAATAGAGAAAGCCAATGTGTGCTTGGAAAGAGACCATGTGTTAGGGAAACCTCAAATCACTCACAGGTTATCCGTGGCTAGGTCTCCAACCAATAGGGAAAGTGGTGCCTAGACAGGACTTCCCCTATAATCAAATGAATAACCACCCTAAGTGTCACCACAGAACCTACATCCAACACTGAATAGAGATGGAGGTAGAGGGATTCATGGCTGAGCACTGGGCTGAGCTCCAGATCCAGCAGAGTGCAGGGCAATGAGCAAGTAGATAGGGATTATGAGGAAAATATTCACAATGATGGCTGGGTGGAGCTCTAGGGAGCTCACTGAATCAAGATCATTCACTGGGGAACTATTGAGAAAAGGAGCTAAGCCTTCCAAGGGTAGGCAAAAGTTGATTGACATGGGCAGTATGTGGATCCTTGAGGGGTTGGATCAGACTGTGTTTCTGGGCGTGGGCTGGTACCTCAGAGCTGTTTTCCTTCAGGTGAACATTTAGCCCAGTCCTGATATTAGGATGAGAAAAATTGGACTTGCCTGGAGTGGATGTGCCATGGTGAGCTGACCCATCTTAGAACTTCTTGCCCTTTTGTGGAAGGGGATTGGGAGGGATTGGGAGGAAAGAGAGGGGGAGCAAGGGGATACATGGATAAAAGAAAACTTCATTTTATAAATAAAAAAGAAAATTAACAAAAAATGGCAAAAATGTAGGGGACAAAAAGGCAATAAATAAATAAAGTGCTTTTAATTTCTTCACATTCTGAGATTTTCTCTTGCTTCTCCCACACTCAGAGAATACTCTAATCTTTGAACTTGATGCCTTGCTCCTTCATCTCCCTCAGACCTAGGTTTGGTTATTCTTAATAATCATATTTTATGCCTTGAAGTAGTTGCTTTTGTATACAGACTATAATTAGTCTCTGTAGGGAATTTTGTGTAAATCACAATCTTTGTCATCTGAGAGAAATGTGACAATCATTCCTAAGTATTGGGTGAGGCCTAGTTTTATAGAAAAATAACAGGGAATATAAACTAAAGTGATGTCCATTTATTGACTGCCCTTTATTGATCACATTTTATAAAATAACATTTGATTCAAACTTAAATGCTCCCCTTTGTCCACTTACAAAGGACATAAGCTCAATGGCTACAGATAAATCCTGGTCACATATAGGTTCTTGACTTGGTAAAAGTCTATTATGAAAAGGTATCAAAAGATTATGATACTGAAACTGTAACAAAGGGCATGTTTTAAAGTGCCTTCAGGCAGATAGTTGCTTGTTAGTTTCCCAGCAGGTCTGTTGATGAATAGTACTTGTGCGCATTTTATTTAATTCTTTTTTATTTTCAGTTCCTCTTTATTTTATACTAATGTATAATTATATGAGAATTATAACAAGATGTATCTAAGAATAACAGTATCCACTAAAATACTAGCAGAATAATTCTCGCTGATTGACAGTGAGATTAGTAGGTAATAGAACTTCTTCCACAAAATGCCACTTTCTGCCTTCTTAGAAATTGCTAGATTTCCCTCATTCAATTTGGAGGTATTTAAGTTTTTATTTGTTTGTTTGTTTTTGCTTCATATCTGAGTTTATTAGTTTTTAAAATTGTGATCTCTGTGTGTGTATGTGAATTGACAAGAAATGAGCAATTTTGACATCTAAATCTTGATTTAAAGATAGAAAATACATACAATGAAACAATTTAATAACATTAATATACATGTTACATAAAAACTGGGAGTTTGGAACTTCGTCTTTATGGAAAAAAAGAGTTCATCCAGAGATCAAACAAATCTATGTCTTTACATACTAGATAAGTGTAAAAACACAGATATACTTCATTAATCTGCTCGGAATACTTCCAGTATCTTACCATAAAAT
Organism: Sigmodon hispidus; assembly: GCA_004025045.1. NCBI lineage: Eukaryota > Metazoa > Chordata > Mammalia > Rodentia > Cricetidae > Sigmodon > Sigmodon hispidus. Next base: position 5,275 of record PVIH01011678.1, on the reverse strand, counting down.
CTAGTTTCCTGTAAGCTAATTCAATGGAATGTTTTCTATATAATACATCTCAATAGCCAAAGAGACCTGGATGTTAGTGTTCTTCCAAAACCATGTAAATAGGTGATGTTACTTGTAAAAACATTGTTTCATGTGCAGCAAATGAAGATGCTCAGTGATTTGTATCCAAAACTTATGTTGTAACTTCTAGCTAATGACAGAGATAGAAACCTCGAAGGCTAGAAACTTTCTGAAATAAGCTTAACAAAAAATAATAACAATAAAATAACCATAATCCCCTAAGGCATTGGGATAACAAATAGTATCTTCCTGGCAGAATATTTGTTTGTGGTTTTACGTTTCAGATGCTGAAAGCAAAGTGATTATCAAAAAAAAAAAAAAAAAAGTAATTTGCTCTTCAAGCTTCATTGGTAGAGATGACTAAACTTTTGAGTTGAGAAAATATAAGAAACTTTATCTTGTAAGTTAGATAATCTTCAAAGAAGCATAAACATATAAAATGTATTCAGTTAAAATTAATTGTTTCAAATCTTGTTAGCTTCTGTTCATGATATACTTGCATTTGCCTGATTTTAGAAGAATTCTATAATAAGAATGCCCAGGTTCATATTGTGTTACTACCTGGTTACATATATTTATTGCACATTATTTAATATTTAAATACGCTAGTTACTTCTTCTGCTTAATAAAGAAGCTTTGAAGATCAAAATGAACTTTAAGTATAAAAACTTCAAGAGTATTTGGCACACAAGAAATACGACGTAATCAGAAACATTGTAAGGATTAATTTCATTACTGTTACTAAGTAAAGATACATGAAAATCTACCCATTACATTAGCACAGAATTCAGTTTCTTTCCAAGGTTTTATTCAAAAGGTAGTGCTTAGCATGTTCAAAATTACTATTTCTTGTCATAGAATTAACCAGTGTTTCCTGATGAAACACTTGTTTCGATTGGCCACATCCTAATACAGCTGATGTGTCTCTTTTTCACTCAACACTCTGACCTCCTTCTCAGTACAGATAAAACAAAGCATTGCTTTTGTAAGTCATGGGTCAATCATATGGGTACCTCTCATATTTGCTTACTCTTCTACAAAGTACCCAAAAGAGTAAAGTCAAAGGAAACAATATGATTTGCCTCAAGATTTTAGAGGTAGTAGTGTGTGATTCCCTGGCTCTTTTACTTTGTGCCTGTGCTGAGCACAGAGCACCATAATAGGAGCATATGATAGACAATGCTGGCCATTTCATAGCACCAGGAGGTCAAAGATAGGAAAGGACCCAAAATATCAATATACCATTCATAAACCACGGACTTTGTTGACTCATAATGGGAGACCTCATCTTCTTTTAGGTTGAGTAGTGTAAAGGGAGAGCTGGGGGGGGGGTGAGTGGGAGGAGGGGAAGGATATGAAACAGTGGTTGGAATGTAAAAAAATATTAAATAAAAAATGACAAAAATAAGCCCCAAATTACCTCATTTTCTTCTAGATTTGTCCGCTTACTGAGAAGGTTAGCAACCTTTTTAATTACTCACAGTAACCACAAGTATCAGCATATAAGCTAGAACCTAACAATAGAAGGCACATTATAGGTAATATAGTTATCACTGTGATACTCCTCATGCTTACAGCTGTTAATAATTATTTCTCACATCCTGAATGTGACACTAATGTTCATAATGAAAATTTTATTCTGTTAGGGGAAGATGGCATTATTTTGGGATAAGTTGCATGTTATGCAGAGAGCACTAGTTCTTGACCCTTCTGTATCTTTTGAGCTAAAATTGATTACTTTAGATGCTTACAGGTTTCTGTAAATCTCTACTTGGAAATTTCCTTTATCCCTCAATCTAACCCAATATGACTTAGTCAACAGTTAGTAGAATTGAATAAGAATTTGTTTAAATATCAATTTATATATTTTCATAATGTCTTGTCAATATGGTTATCAGTTCACTTTGTTTTATGTTGAGATTTCTGATAGGTAAAAAAGATACTCAGTCATTTTGTTGCAAATTTCAATTATTAGTAGTGGCATTGGGAAGGAGGATATTTAACTTCTATTGCCTAAGTCTCAGGCTTTTGAACGCCATACTGTTTTATTAGGTAATCAAACTCAGAGTATATTGTATTTTGTATATTTTTGGCATTCCTTACATATTAATATGAGTGAAATTATCAAAAGAATCCTTATACAATAATTTAATATTTTGAAAGTTTAGGATAACACTGAGTCCTGTCTTGATTATTAATCTTTGAAAGATTACCTTCTACTTGTTTTGCTATTATTTTATAACTTCATCCTAGAGAAATTTCAGAAGTGGTTCCATGTGGGCACAGCTTACATAGCAATCTCTGTTTTCTTTGTGGAGTTTTTACTATGCTTTACAATGAAAAATGTATTTTGTTTCAATTGTAGTATAAATTGTTCACATTAAAAACATGAATTATTTCATAATTCCAGCCTGTCTCTCTATCTGCCACTCTTTCTCTGTATCTAACTCTCTTTTTAATTTTCATCTGTATCTCTCTCTCTCTCTCTCTCTCTCTCTCTCTATATATATATATATATATATATATATATAATTTTAAAATTCTTTTAAAATCTTTAAAATTTTATGAGAATGAGTGTTTTTCCTACATGCATATATATATATGTATATATACACACTGTGTGTGAGTCTTGTGTTTGTCAGTTAGCAAAGTGCATTGGTCAATCTGAAAGTACAATTACACATGCTTGTGAGCCACTCATGGGTGCTGGAAACAGAATTCTGATTCACAAAAGCAGCAACAAGTGCTTTAAATTTTTATGTCTTCTCTCCAACACTTGAAATTTCTTCTTGATACTTTAGAGTCTTTCTACCCTTTTGGACATGAGCCTGTCTTGTCAACAGGATCCCATTTTGTCCCCTGTAACCAAACAAGGATATTATTGCTCAACTCCTTTCCTCCTTTGTTTCTGAAAGCTGTACCCATAAGATATTGCCACACACATTAAGAGTGATATTAGTCACATCAATTAACGCAATCTGCAGTCTGTCACAGACATATCTAAAGATTTGTCTCCATGATGATTCTGAATCCTTTCAGGTTGCCTGTCAAGAGTATGATGGTTCTATGTACAAAATATCAAAGAACATGTGACTGTGGTGAAAAACTGTCTATTTTCTCAGAAGTACTGTCATAGAACAGGACCTTCTCAGGCATTGCTTACCAAGTAGTAAAATAGCATCATAACATTCTGAAGTTAAAATCCCTCAGGCAACAGGAGTTAAAGTCACATAATACTTTGATTTTTTCATAGGAAGCATTATATAAAAAGGAATAAACAACTGTATTAAATATTAATCATTCACTGTCTTTTCTTTACCCTTAAAATTTTCTTTGCCATCTAGTAGTTTTCAAAGCATCATATCCACACATTGAGAAAAGAGGACAGGGAGATTCAGGACTTGATTGCTGAGTCAAGATAGCTATTAGAAAGAATTGGGCAGCCCTATCTCTCATCTCAACCTTTAAAAAGAGCTAAAATTACAAATGCTTAAAATTAAAATAAAGATTCTGCAAAGATGGTTAGCAGTTTTAGCAGAATATGAAGTTATCTTAAAAACAAGTAATGATAATTAGTTAATTAGAAGTTGAAGATTGCCTACGTATTAAGAGAAGAAAGCTTTAACATAAAGGAATAAAAGCTCTACTACAAAGATTATTCTCTTTTCTAATGTTTTCAGTTCAAAAAATATTGGCTGCCTTTTAGATGTTAGGAAATTGTGCTATGTTGAAAATAGAAGTAATTAAAAGAGGATCATTATAGCGAAGCATGAGAAATTTGCTTTATTCACTGATGATCCCCCAATTTAAAAAGTGCTCCATGGAAAAGAGATTTAAGTGTTGACATTCTCTAAGCTGATATTATCAATAGCTCAGAATTCTATTTATTCAAACAGGTTCAGTAATCAGCCTGATTGAGATGAGCTGCTACATAATGAGGAGGATTTATCTCCTTTCAAATGATGTGGATGCTACCAATTTAAGGTTCATTCAGACTATTTAAAACAACCTAGAACTAATAATTTATAACTCACATGTAGTTACATTTCCTCAGGTATATGATATTTAGGTTTTATAGAAATGGACAAACTCTACTATTGAAAAGTCACTTGAGAAAGCACAGATATGGTTCTTTTGTAGTCATGTGTTCCCATTTCTCCATTGAATATTTAAGACCACTGTGGTGTTCTTTCTATATTCTTTATACTACATTTTACATGAAATAATATAAATGCCAGGCTTCTTAATCTATATCCTTTCATTTAAGATTCATCTATATTCTTGGCTAAATGAATTATTCTTTTAATGACAAGCATTCCACTGTGAAGATGCATGATGTCATAGTCCACTTAATTTCTTAATTGGGCAACATTTAGTTGTTTCTATTTTGGGGACAGTTTTTATAAATATATTTAAAAATACATGGAAGTTTTATTGGGAATGTATTTTAGTGTCTCCTGGAGTTGTAACAAAAGTCCTGAATTTGTGTAATTTGAAAGACATTAATTTACTTACCAAATCATTTTTGGATCTTTTTGGTAAAGAAATATTTGTGCAAGTTGTAGAAAAGATCTCCAGAAATAAGAAATTACAGTGAAAACAAGTGGAAAAGTAAGAAGTCACATGATGAGGAAGTCTGTCCCCAAATGGGATACTGTCAGGCTTATTTTTTTGTAACAACTAGCTCATTAGAAATAACTACCATAGCTTCAGAGTCCCAGGGCATCTGTGGCAGGGGCAGATGAACTCTGCCTGTCACCATACCCACAGCTGCTACTGAGGGAATTTGCACGGCTACCCACCTCGACCTCGAACTGAGTGAAGAGATAACTTCTGGGGTCTCTGAAGGGTAGATTCAGACCCTGCCCAGAGAGGTGACAGGAGGCACACAAGCCCGAGCGCCACAACTGACCAGGAGCTATCTAATCATGAACCACTGAAGCCATGGGCAAACGTCAGTGCAAAAAATTACATAACAATACAAAGAACAACATGGTAACTCCAGAAGAGAGTGATGATCTTACAAATACAAGACCTGAACTGAGCAATGAAGAGGAAACAGAAGGAAGCAACACCAAAAATTCCTTTTTGATGATCATCAAAGCTCTCAAAGAAGATATGAAAAAAAGCCTTAAAGAAATAGAAGAAAATACAAACAAAAAATTGGAAGAGATGAACAAATCTATGAAAGAAACATGCCAGGAACTAAAAGCTG
>PVIH01011677.1:14288-67925 GCA_004025045.1 Sigmodon hispidus | reverse complement strand
CTGGTCAGTTGTGGCACTTTGGTTTGTGTGTCTCCTGTCACCTCTCTGGTCAGGGTTCGAATTCGCCCCTCAGAGACCCCTGCAGTTGGTTTGCTCAGTTCACTCAGTTCGGGGTCGCAATAGGGATCCTTGCAGATACCCTCAGCAGCAGCAGGAGCTGTGGGTGTGGCCAGGTGCAGAGTTCAGCTGCCCCCTGCTCGAGAGTGTGCTGGGACGCCGCAGAGAGCACTGGTCCCGGCGGCGGAACCGGAAGCAATGAGAGCTCAACTCTCCCTCCCAGGCCAGGATACAGGCGCTGAGGCCTGCCGAACCCTCCTCACCTCTGGTCAGGGTTCGAATCCACCCCTCAGAGACCCCTGCAGTTGGTTTGCTCAGTTCACTCAGTTCGTGGTCCCAGTAGGGATCCTTGCAGACACCCTCAGCAGCAGCAGGAGCTGTGGGTGTGGCCAGGTGCAGAGTTCAGCTGCCCCCTGCTCCAGAGTGTGCTGGGACACCGCAGAGGGCACCGGTCCAGGCGGCCTATTTGCATTTTTCTACACACTACCATCCAGCTATGCCAACACCATTTGTTAAAGATATTGCCCTTTTTCCATTGACTATTTTGGGCCTCTTTGTTGAATATCCGGTGTTCATAGGTTTTTAGGTTAATGCCTGGATCCTCAGTTCAATTCCATTGATCCACAAGTCTGTTTTTATGCCAGTACCACGTTGTTTTTTATTATTGTAACTCTATAGTATAACTTGAAGTCAGGGATGGTGATGTCTCCTGAGGTTCTTTTGTTGAACAATATTGTTTTGGCAATCCTGGCTTTCCTGTTATTCCAAATGAAATTGAGTATTGTTCTTCCAAGGTCCATAAAATATTGTGTTGGGATTTTGATGTGCAGTGCATTGATTCTGTAGATCGCTTTTGGTAGGATTGCCATTTTTACTATGTTAATCCTACCTAACCAGGAACATGGGAATTCTTTCCATTTTCTGATAGCCTCTTCCAATTTCTTCAGTGATTTAAAATTTTTGTCAAAAAGATCTGTTAATTCTTTGCTTATAGTTACTCCAAGGTATTTAATGCTATTTGCAGTGATTATAAAGGGTGATGTTTCCCTTGATTTTTTTCATATAGGCATCTAGTGCTATGAATTTTTCTCTTTAGAATGCTTTCATTGTTTCCCATAAGTTTGGTATGATGTTGATTCATTTTTATTAAATTCTAGGAAGATTTTGATTTTTTTCTTAACTTCTTCCTTGACCTAGATTTGGTTCAGTGTAGAGATATTCAGTTTCTATGAGTTTGTAGAATTTCTTTGATTTTTGTTGTTAAATTCTAACTTTAGGCAATGGTGATCTGATGTGATACAAGGGATTATTCCTATTTTTTGTTATCTATTGATATTTGCTTTATGACCAAGTATGTGGTCAATTTTTGAGAAAGTTCCTTGGTGTGCTGAGAAATATGTATATTCCTTTGTGTTTGGGTGGAAGTTTCTATAAATATCTATTAAGTCTATTTGCATCATAATATCTGGTAGACTCCTTATTTCTCTTCTGAGTCTCTGGTTGACCCATCCAGAGTGGGGTATTGATGTCTCCCACAATTAGAGTGTGAGAATTGATGTGGGGTTTAAGCTTTAGTAGTGTTTCTTTTACATATGTTGGTGCCCTTATATTAGGGACAAAAATATTCAAGATTGAGATCTCATCTTCATCGATTTTCCCTGAGATAAATAAGTAATATCCATCCTTGTAGCGGGAAACCAGAAGCCACTCAGGTAAACTCCATGACGTCAAAGTACTGGAGTCAGGCAGGGCGTGGTCAACTGGAAAGAGCGCTGGAAAGAAGGCCCCCCAGAAGAGACAGCCCAGAAGAGGAAGGGCCCGGCCCCTTGCTTCTGGACCTGTGGCGTGGTGAGGAAGAACCTCCTGGTCGTGAACTCTAATGCGCGCTGCATCTCCAACCTTCCCCCCCCGAACAGCGCCTTTTCTGTAAGTGACTTTTAGATAATAAATATTACTTAATATATATCTCACGGTGGGTTAATTACCATAATACATCCTGATCTCTTTTAATTGATTTTAGTTTGAAGTCTATTTTGTTAGATACTAGGCTAGCAATACCAGCTTTTTTCTTGGGACTATTTGATTGAAAAATCTTTTCCCAAACTTTACTCTGAGCTTGTGTCTGTCTTTGAAGTTGAGGTGTGTTTCTTGTATGTAGAAAAAGATGGGTTCTGCTTGTTTTATCCATTGTGCAGGATGTGATTTTATACAGTGAATTGAGTGCATTGGTATTAAGGAATATTAATGACCACTGATTGTTGTTTCCTATTATTTTTAGTGGTAGCTTGTGTGTATTTTCTCTTTTTGGACTTTTCTTCTGTGGGATTATTGATTGTGGTTTCATGATTGTATCTAAATTCTTCAGTTTTCCCTCTAGTGCTTTCTGTAGGGCCGAATTTGTGGACAGGTATTGTTTAAATCTGATTTTGTCATGAAATATCTTGTTTACTCCATCTATGGTCATTGATAGTTTTGCTGGGTATAGTAATCCTGGTTGGCAGCCATGCTTTTTTAGTGTGTGTATAACTTCTGACCAGGAATTTCTTGCTTTCATTGTTTCCATTGGTGTTATTTTGATGTATCTGCTTTTATAGGTAAATTGGCCCTTTTCTTTTGCATCTCTTAATCTTTTTTATTTGTTCTGTACATTTTGTGGCTTGACTATTATGTTATAAGCAGACTTTTTTGGGATGTTTAATCTATTTGCTGTTCTGGAAGCTTCTTGTATCTTTATAGGTATTTTCTTTAGATTAGAAAAGTTTTCTTCTATGATTTTATTGAATACATTATCTGTTCCTATGAGCTGGTATTCTTCTTCTTCTTTTTCTATTATTCTCATGTTTGGTCTTTTTATGATGTTCCAAATTTCTTGGGCATTTTGCGTTATGCCTTTTTTTTTGTTTTTTGTGTTTTCTTTGACTGATGTAACTGTTTCCACCATTGTATCTTCCACTCCAGAGATTCTCTCTTCTCTCTCTTGAATTCTGCTGGTTATGCTTGTATCTGTAGTTCTAGTTCAGTTCTTCTGATTTTCTTTTTCTACCTTTTCTTTGTCTTGTGCTTTCTTTATTGGCTCTATTTCAATTTTTAGTTCCTAGAATATTTCTTTCATTTGTTGGTTCTCTTTTTCTTGTTTTTCTTTCAAGGATTTGTTTATCTCTTCTAATTTTTTGGTTGTATTTTTGCCTATTTCTTTAAAGGATTTTTTTAATATTCTCTTTTAAGGCTTCTATAATCTTCATAAAGTTGTTTTCAATGTTATTTCCTCTTCACTGTTCTGTTCAGGTCTTTGATTTGTAGAACCACCAGTTTCTTCTGATGGTGACTTTGTTCTTTATATTGTTATATGTATTCTTGAACTGGCATTTGCCCATTGCTTCCTTGTTCACTCTTAGTCAGCTATTAGCTGGATCTTGGTCAGTTATGGGTCCAGGGTTTGTATGTCTCCAGTCTTCTCTGGTCACAGGGTCTGTTGGATGTCTTTCTCTTGTCTAGACACAGGGTTTTTACAATCTCTTACTCTGCTCTGGACATGGGGTCGGCCTGGTCTGAAGATGTTTGTCTGTGTCGATGCAGCTTGCTTTGGAGGCAGAGTTTGGCCCTTGGATGTCCCTCCTGTTATGTGTTTCTGGTGATTGCTGGGGAAGGTTTCTCCCACTTTGTTTGGGTTAGGGCAGGACTGCATGTGAGAGCAGAGCTGGGTCTGTGTCCCCAGCTTTGGAGAGGAGGTTTTCAGGTAACCTAGAAGTTGAAAGTTACTTACCTCTTTCTCTGTCCTCAGGAAATATATTCTAAGAAAATAGAACTATGAATCAAGCAGATGTTGATATTCTAATATCTGACAAAATGGACCTCAGTCCATTTTTTTAAATAAAAGATTGGAGGAACAGTACATTCATTAAAGGAAAAATCACCAACAGGACAGTTCATCTGGAAACCAGCTAAGTGCAGAAACTCTGAAATTAAATTATATGAAAATGAAATGGATGTAATAGCTATTTATACACTATCCCATGCAAATGTTTCCAAATATGTGTTCTTCTCAGCATCCTATGGAAGTTTACTCAAAATAGAGCACATATTAGGACCTAAATCAAGTCTCAACATATATAGAAAAATTAAAATCACATCCTACAGTCTATGTGACCACCACGGAACAAAGTTGGATATCAACAACAATAAATATCACAGAAAGTGCACAGACTAATGGAAGCTAAGCAACATACCATAAAGTAAAAATTGGGTGAAGACAAACATTTAAGAAAACAGTTCAAATTCATAGAATTGAATGAAAATAAAAATATAACATACTAACTTTTATAGATGCAATGGTGGTAGTCAAAAAAGAAAAGTTTCTTTTATCATCTACTGAAATAAAACAGTAAAAATTGCAAAAGTAAGAACTTAATAATACACCCAAGGGCCTTGAAAAACATGAACAAACACTGATCCCCAGGCATAGATTAAAGAGATAATAAAAAACAAGTCTGAAATTAATAAATAAAAATAACCCTCAGAAAATCAACGAGAAAAAGTTTGTTCTTTAAAAAAAAAATCATAAAGTTGGCAAGTTTCAGCCAAACTAACAAAAAAGAAATAAAGGATACAAATTAATAAAATTAGAGATGAAACTGAAGACATTATAAAAGGTACTTGGGAAATTTAGAGAATCATAAAGTCATATTTTCAAAATATATATTCCATCAAATTTGAAAATCTAAAAGTAATAGATGAATTTCTAGATACATATGATTCAGAAAGAGATTTTTCAAGGATCCTGAGTTGTAAGGGACAAAAACTAGTTTAAAATAAGTTGTTGCCTTTATTCTTTGCTGTAGAAAAATTCTTCTGTACACTGTAAATATATGTCACTGTGACTGGCTTAATATACAAGCTGACAGGCCAATATCTGAACAAGATAAAGGGTGGAGTCAGAGGAGTCACCAGCCAGATGAAGGAGTGGGCACACAAAATGACATAGAAGTAAACACCATGAACCTTGAAGAAGCATATAGAGGAATTAAAATTGAGATAAGTTGTAAGTGCTAGTTAGTAACAAGCCTGAGCTATTAGTTGATCATTTGTAATTTATACTAAGTCTCTGAGTCAGTTAGTTGGGACGTGGCTGCCAGTTATTTGAGAGCAAGTGGTCAGGACAGGAAGATGTTGACTACAATTCTTTTTCCCCCTTTTATTGAATAAAGATTTTTTTCTCCCTCTCTTTCTTCTAGTTTTTCCACATCTCCCCTCCCATCCAAATCCACTTTCTTTTTCTCTGTCCTTAGAAAATAGAATATCTTCTAAAATATAACAACAAAGCATATATATACATATTATATATTACAAATTATAAATCACATTGTAAAACCATCACATTGAAGTTGGAAAAAAAAAAAAACAAGGAAAAGAGGTCAAGAGAAGGCCCAAGAATCAGAGACCCTTGTGTTCACACACTCAGCAGTTCAGGAGTCCCATAAAACTACTAAACTGAAAACTATAATTTATGTTCAGAGGACCTGGTGCAAACCCATGTAAGCCCACATTTGCTGTTTCAGGTCATATGAGCTTTTCTCCATTGATTTAGAAGTTCTTGTTTTCATGGTGTTCTCCATCTCATCTGACTCTTACACTCTTTCTAATTCTTCTTCCAAGGAGTTCTCTGAGCTCTGAGGGAAGGATTTAATGAAGACATTCCAATTAGAGCTGTGTGTTACAAGATCTTTATGTAATGTCTGGTTGTGGGTCTCTACAGCTGTTCCCATCTTGGTGCAGGAGAAAGCATCTTTTATGGTAGCTCAATAAGGCACTAATCTATGAGTACAACAGAATATCAGTAGGGGTCATTTTATCGTTACTTTTTCTTTTTTAGACCAGTAGTATTTGGTTTTATCCTAGATCTCTGGACTATCTAGTCTATGGTTCTTGGTTGTCCAAGCAGTGTTGAGTATAGGTTCCATCTCATGGAGTGGGCCTTAAGTAGAATAAGACATTGGTGGGTTACTCCCACAAGCTTTGTGCCACAACTACCCTAGCATATTTTGCTGGCAGGATGGCATTGCAGATGAAAGGTTTTGTGGCTGGGTTGGTGTTTACATTTTTCTTTTGCTAGTCTACAGAGTACTTTTGTATACCAAAGACCTTAGATAGTAGGAGTTCTATGTTAGCACCAGTGTGATTTCTCCATGTTCAATGAGTTGTATGGTTGTGGTCTTCAGCAATAAGGTCTTGCTGCTAGTCTGTGAAGAGTAACCTATTGTTTTGGCAGCAACCTGAGTTATATAGGGGTTTTCATGAAGCTCTTTTGGCTAGCACCTCATTTTGATGTAACCTAATTCATGTACTGGAAGCTTTGTTTGGTGATAAGAGATGGTCAATTGGGACTCTGTCTCCCTCATTATTTGGAGACTTAATCATGATCACCTTCATATATTTTATAAATTTTTCACTGCACTAGGTTTTCATACCATCACTAAAATACAAGCTGTCTCTTTCTGCATTCTCTTTCTCAACCTTATTGTCACTCCTATTCTGATGTTCTTGCCTGAGCATACCCTCAAAAAACCTGCAATGCCTATGGGCCAATAAAGGGCATGGAAATGAACCGCTCCAGGGGGTTTTCAGGGAGCATTGTCTGCTCTATTGCATGTCAACACCTGATAATGTAGTGCAAGCCCATTTACTGATTGCTTAGCACATTACTTTGAATTGGACAGTGAGTGCTCATACCACCAGGGTCTCTATGCAGAAGAAGCACATTAAAGGTCAATTTGAATGTTCAGGTGCTTCAGCAGACCAGCTACCAGTTATCCATATAACTTTAGAATTTAGTGTTCTGACTTCTGGGAATATTCTGGAGCATGGTGTGCCACACATTTTATTTATAATAAAGCTGAGTGTGCCAGGTAGGCTAGTAACTAGGTCATATCTGCATTTTTTTTATATACTCCTTGTAATCTGATCCTATATTTCCTGTTGCCCTGTTGCCAGTTTACCTGTAAAAATCTATCTTATTTCTCTCTCCTAGGAAGACCCATTTGTTACTCCTAGTCCATTACACTGTACCTTACTTCTCTAGATCTATGAATTGTAGCTTGGTTATCATTTATTTAGCAGTTAATATGCACATGTGAATATATACCATATTTATCTTTGTGGGTCTGCTACATCACTAAGTATGATTATTTTTAGTTCTAATTGCCTGGAAATTTCATAATATTTTTTTTAAAGAGCCAAGTATTACTTCACTGTGTAAATCTACCAAAATTTCTTTATGCATTCTTCTGTTGAAAGGCATTTAGATTGTTTACAGCTTCTGGCTTTTATGAATAAAGCCACAGTGAACATGGTTGATCAAATATCTTTCTAACAGAATGGGGTATCCTTTGTGTTTATGCCCAGAGTAATATGGCTGAATCCTAAGGCAAATTGATTCCCATGTTTCTGAGGGACTACCATACTCTTTTCCATAGTGGCTGTTTGAGTTTTTACTCCCACCAGCAATGGATGAGTGTTCCCTTTATTCTACATTCTCACTGTCAAGAGCTGTCATTTGCGTTGTTGTTTTTATCCATTTTGACAGGTGTAGGATGGAATCTCAAAGTAGTTTTGATTTGCATTTCCCTGGTGGCTAATGATGTTGAACATTTTTTATGTTTCTCAACTACTTGAGCTTTCTTTATTGAGAATTCCCTGTTTAAAGATATACAACAGTTTTTAATTGGATCATTTGACTATCTTACATGTGGTTTCTTGAGTTCTTTATATATTTTGGATATTAGCCCTCTACTCGATACATATTTAGTATATATATATCACACACACACACACATCCATTCTATAGACTATTACTTTGTCCAAATGACAGTGTCTTTTGGCATGCAAACATTTTCAAATTTCATGAGGCCCCATGTATTAATTGTTGATCTCAGTTCCTGCACTAATGGTTTTCTGTTTATAAAGTTATCTCCTGTGCCAATGTGTTCAAAGCTATTTCTTACTTTATCTTCTATTACATTCAATGTATCTGGTTTTTATGTTGAGGTCTTTGATCCAATTGGATTAGTAGTGATTTTTTTTTGTTTGTTTTGCAGGGTGGTAAGTATGTGTCTATTTGCATTTTTCCACATGGAGACATCCAATTAGATCAGCACCATTTGTTGAAGTTGCTGTGTTTTTCAGTGTTTATTTCTGACTTCTTTATAAAAAATCAGGTGTCCATAGATATAAGGATTTATGTCTGGGTCTTCAACTTTTTTGATCATTGTATGTTTCTTTTTCTGTGCCAATATCATGTTGTTTTCATTACCATAGTTCAGTAGTATAACTTGAAATCAGGAATGGTGAGACCTCTAGTAGTTCTTTTATTATTCAGGATTCTTTTAGTTATCCAGGATTTGTCTTTTTCCATATGAAGCTGAGAACTGTCTTTTCAAGGTCTGTGAAGAATAGTGTTGAGATTTTGATAAGGATGCTTTTGACAAGACTGGCATTTTTACTATGTTAATGCTACCCATCTATGAGCATGGGAGATATTTCTGTTTTCTGATATCTCTTTCAATTTCTTTCTTCAAAGACTTGAAGTTTTATCATACAAGTTTTTCACTTGCTTTGTTATAGTGAACCCAAGATATTTTATACTATTTGAGGCTATTGTGAAAGGTTTTGTTTCCCTGATTCTTTTTCAGTTAATTTGTCATTTGTATATAAAAGGGCTACTGATTTTTGTGAGTTAATTTTTTATCTAGTTGATTTGCTGAAAGTGTTTATCAGCTGTAGGAGTTTTCTGGTGGAGTTTTAGGGTCACTTATATATATTATCATATTACTTTCAAGTATAGATACTTTGATCTCTTTTCAATTTTATTCCCTTTACCTCCTTAAGTTGTCTTATGCTCAGGCTAAGACTTTAAGTACTACATTGAATAGACATGGAGAAAGTAGACAACATTATCTTGTTCCTTATTTTAGTGGTATTGCTTTGAGTTTCTCTTCATTTAATTTTATATTGGTGATAGGCTTGCTATAAGCTACTTTTAAACATCTATTATCTCCCTAGAACTTTTGTCATGAATGTGTGTTGAATTTTGTCAAAGACCTTTTCTGAGTCTAGTGAGGTGATTATGTGTTTGTTTTGCCCTTAAGTTTGTTTATATTGTGGATGACACTTATTGATTTCATTTTTTGCATATTGTACCATTTCTACATTTTTGGGATAAAGCCTACTTGATTGACCTTGGTGGATAATCTTTTTGATGTTTTGTTGGAATTAGTCTAAAAATATTTTACTGAGTATTTTTGCACATATATTTATAAAATAAATTGATCTGCAATTCTTTCTTTGTTGAGTCTTTGTGTGGTTTGGGTATCATGATAACTGTGGCCTCATAAAATAAATTGGGCAGTAGTCCTTCTGTTTCTATTTTGTAGAATAATTTGAAAAACATTGTCATTAATTCTCCTTTGAAAGTCTGATAGCATTCTGCACTAAAACCACCTGGTCCTGGGCTTTTTTTGGTTGAGAGACTTTTAATGACTGTTTTTTTTTTTTTATCTCACTAGGAATTATAGATCCATTTTAACTGTGTATTTAATATTGTTTTAACCTTAGTAAATGGTATGCATTGAGAAAACTATCCATTTCCTTTAGATTTTCCAGTTTGGTGAAGTACAGACATTTAAAGTATGCTTTTATAATTCTCTGGAAGTCCTCAGTGCTATAGAATTTTGCTCTTGAACATTGTAAATATTTTTCCCTCTTACTGGTTTAATGAAATGTTGATTGGCCAAAAGGCAGACAGGAAGGGGCTACAAGACTATGAAAACTCTGGAAGGAAAAAGAGCAAAGCAGAGGTGCTAGGCAGACGCAGATGAAAGAAGACAAAAATACTCTGAGAAAAGTTACTAAGTCATTTTGCTAATCATTGGTTAGTTTAAGAATAAGAATTAGCAAGGAATATACCTGAGCCATAGGCCAAACAACATGTAATTAATGTAAGACTTTGTGTGAAAATTTGGGACTGTGGGTCCAGACCTCAGAGTTAGGTTGGACCAGAAACTTCTTAATATACCTCAGTATTTGTTATTTTCTCTCCCTTTCCATTTCTGAATTTGTTAATTTGGGTAAGGGTTTGTTAAGCTTACTGAATTTTTTCCACAGAAGCAACTTTTTGCTTCATTGATGTTCCTATGTTATTTATTTCAGCCCCTCAGTTTAGTTTGTTCTTCTCATCTATTTGTTTTTAGTATAATTCTTATGGTTCTACAACTTTCAGGTGTGTTGTTAAATTACTACTATAAGATCTGTTCTTTAAAATTTATTTTTTTAATGTAGGCACTTAGTGCTATAAACTTGTCTCTTGGAACAGCTTTCATTGTGTCTTATTAGTTTGGGTATGCTTTGAATTATTTTCATCTAATTCCAGAAAGCCTTTAATTTTTAAATTTCTGTCTTGAGCCATTTTTCAATCCATGAATTTATATGCTTTGTGTTATTTCAATTGCTGGTGATATTCACTTTTAACTTGTAATTTTCTGTTCAGATACAAGAAAATTTTCAATTTTTCTGTATTTGTTGAGACTTACTTTTTGTCTGATTATGTGGTAAATTTTGAAGAATGTTCCAGAACGTGCCAAGAAGAAGGTATACTCTTTTGATTTGGATAAAATGTTCTGTAAATATTTGTTAGGTCCATTTGGTTTAGAATGTCAGTTATCTCCAAGATTTCTGTTTAGTTTTTCTCTGAATGACTTTTCCATTTTTGAGAATGAGGCACTGAAATGAGGGCCAATAGGTGATTTAAACTACAGTAGTGTTTCTTTAATAAACTTGCGTATCTCTGTATTTGGAGAATAGATGTTAAAAATTGACATGACATCTTGGTGTTTTTTTCCTTTGATGAATGTGCAATGTCCTCTTCTGTCTCCTCTAATTGGATTTTATTTGAAGTCTATTTTGTTACATATAAAAGTGGCTATAACATTTTGATTCTTACGTTCATTTGCTTGAACTATTGTTTTTCAACTCTTTACCTTGAAGTAATGCCAATCCTCAATGCTTAAGTATGTTTCTTTGATCTTGATTTTGCACTTATTCTGTAAATATGCATGTTTTTATTGAGTCCATTGATATTCAGAGGTATCAAGACTAATGATTGTTGATTATTTTTATACTGTCATTGTTGCTGCTGCTGGTGATTTAGTGTGTGTATGTCTGTGTGTATGTGTGTGTGTTTGTGTGTATATGTCTCTTCTTTTGATTTCATTCTTCTGGGGTTATTTATTTCCTGTTTTTTTTTTTCTCATGGTAGTTAACCTCCTTAGGTTGGAGTTTTTAATCCTAGCACCTTTTGTAGGACTGACTTTTTCTTTTTTTTTTTTTTTAAGATAAATGATGCTAAAATTTGGCTTTATTATGAACTACTTTGTTTTCTCCATTTATGGTTATTGAAACTTTGCTGTGTATAATAAGCAGGTGTTGTAAAAGATTTTTGGTTTTGCTTGGGTTAGAGGTTTTGACTTTGCTCATGGCAGCTTGTAACTCCCAAAAGAAATGAATCAGACACGAATTAAATTCATACTGTTTGGCCTATGTCTCAAGCACATTACTAGCTAGCTCTTTCATCTTAATTCAACCCATTTCTAGAATTCTATCTGGAATCCTAATATGGTTCTTCTTCTTCTTCTTCTTCTTCAGGGGCTGGATGGAGACTGATTCTGCCCTCCTTCTACCTCTTTCTACTCTGATTTCCTGCCTATTGCAATGGTGTTCACCATAGGCCAAAACAGTTACTTTATTTACATAAAGAAAACAGTCCTAACACATTTTATTGTTTAATAAAAATGGTTTTAATTTTCATATGATAAAATTATATATAATAGAATAACCACTAAGTAAAATTATAGTTATAATATTTAGTTTATTTGTAATTAATAAATTTAAAGAAAAGATTTCATTATTTATTTTATTTTTGTGAGTCAATAATACAAAATGACAGCATGCAGACTGGGAAAAGATTTTTACCAATCCTACAAGTGACAGAGGACTGATCTCTAAAATATATAGAGAACTCAAGAAACTAGAGCCCCAAACCCTAAATAATCCAATTAAAATATGGGGTCCAGAACTAAAAAGGGATTTCTCAACAGAAGAATTACAAATGGCTGAAAGGCACTTGAGAAAAGTGCTCATCATCTTTAGCCATCAGAGAAATGCAAATCAAAACAACTTTGAGATACCACCTGACACCTGTCAGATGGGCTAAGATAAAAGACACTGATGACAGCCTATGCTGGAGAGGTTGTAGAGCAAGGGGAACACTTGTTGGTGGGAGTGTAAGCTTGTTCAGCCACTCTGGAATGTAGTGTGTAGGTTTCTCAGAAAACTAGGAATCATTCTCCCCAAGGATCTAACAATACCACTACTGGGCATACTACTCAGCAATGTAGTATGAGAAATGATATTCTAAAATTTGCAGACGAATAGATGGATTTGGAGAATACCCTTCTGAATGAGGTATCACAAACCCAGAAAGATAAGCAGGAAATGTACTCACTCATTAGTGGACTTTAAACAAAAAGTAAAGCATTCCCAAGCTGCAAATCATAACTACTGAACAGCTTGGGATCGGAAGCACCTGGGAGCCCATTCCCCCCAGAGGAACACCTGACTCAGTCTTGATGCTGGGGTGAGGAATTTGAATCTGCCAGGAGTGGATGCAGAACAGCCACCGTGGGACCTTGGGACCTCCTGCCCTTGCTCGGGTGGAGATAAAGTGATGGTGAGAAAAGAGTGTGCAATTCTTGTAGAGTAGAGCTGTCGCATGTTGGATGTCTGATCCATTCCCTGAGAATACAGGACCCAAACAGGAACAAAGGTCAGCATCCCAGGGTCTCAATGGGGTCTGGCCACACCCCATTCAAGGTCCTAGTACTCCAGAGATATGCCTCTAAGATTCCCCCAATAACACCTGAATCTCACTACATTTCATAGTGTCTCATCTCAGGTTTCCTAGATATTTTGTTTGAGAAGTTTCCTTTTTAGATTTAACTTATTATTTGACTGATATATTCACTTTTTTATTGTGTTTTTCATGCTCCAGAGTCTCTCTTCCATCTCTTGCATTTTGTTGGTAAAGCATGCCTTTGTAGTTTCTGTTGGAAGTCCTAAATCTTTCATTTGTAATTTATTTAACATTTTTTTTCACTTAAAATTCTCCCAGTTTGGGTTGTCTTTATGAATTCTATTTCTATTTTCAGCTCTTTAAAAGTTTTACTCATGTTCTTCCACTGTTTGCTTATATTTTTTCTGGATTTCTTTACAGCTTTCTCCATTTCCTCTTTAAGGACTGTTATCATATGCACAAAGACTGTTTTAATGTCATTTTCTTATGCTTAGTTTATAAAACATCTTAACCAAAAGTGTCTGAGGGGCTTGCTGCACCACAGGCTTCCTTTAGACAGAGTTACCCCTGGGTCTGTGCATCTCAGCTAACTCTTTCAGCAATCCTGTGATGTTGCACTGTTTCTTTTATCTTTCAGATGAGGAAATCAAAACACAGAGACACGTGACTTGGCAAATCCCTTCTTTAATCCATAGCTCTATCTCATAAAAGCTTTTCCTAACAGGGCATAGTAAGGTCTTTGCATATTTTCTATGTGAAAAAATATTATTTTAGAACTATTTCCCTTCTGAAAAATGCTTGCAGGGTTTTGGAAATGTATATTTCTAGTGTCAGATCAAGCTAAGTGTTTCTTTCCACTGTTTTCCTGCAACACAGTAAAGACTTTACATGCTGAGTTGTTCCTGATTATTTTTCTATTATCTGTGTTAAGTAGTATATCCAATATTCAATTTTATTTAGTATTTCCCTCTTGTTGAACACATTAAAAACCTGTCTTCTACTAATATACAACTTACTTGATTTTATTATTTTACAAAAGTTCTCAGTTTAGTAAAAGCCTGATAGTTGGATGTTCCTTTGAGTTGATTTTTATCCCATCCCAGGCTGTTTATTTTTCCAGCCTTGGTGCTTTAGTTCCACTCTGCTTTCCAATCCTATCATCCTATGGTCCCCACGGCTCTCTGTTCTTTAGAAAATGATGTTTGCTTATATTTTTATTGAAAATATTATATGCTTAGAACAAAATTTCTTTCTGCTTCTAAGATTCTTTTTTTTTTTTTTGACAAGTCATTACATGGCCTGGTTGACTATGGTTTATTTTTCCGAAGGTATCTCTCTGCTTTTCTTCTTGTAACTATGAAGAACATGAAGTACCTCATTCAGTGTATTCTGATGTCAGCCTCTCATCTCACTGTATGATCAACTTCTGCATCAGACTTGTACATAATGGAGGTAGTTTACTGTATCTTCTGAAATCTGGACCTTCCAGCATGCAGACACAAAGAGTTCATTAGTTTTACCACACATTCTACATTTGGTTTTTTTTTTTTTTTTTTTTTTTTAAAAAAAAAACTCAATGTTTTATGTATAAATGCTTTAATTTTATGTAATTCAAAGTAAATCTGCTAAATTTTGTTCTTTGTTATTGTTCTTTTGTTTTCTAGAAACTTTAATCCTGGCCTTAAGTAGGATTTTATTCTGTTTCATTCTAAATAATTGTCCTGCCTACTAGTTTAATAAAAATGCTGATTGGCTGAAGGCAGACAGGAAGTGTGGGTGGGTCTACCAGACTAAAAGACAAAACAAAACAATAAAACTCTGGGCTCATCTCAGAGCAGAATACAGACACCATAGAGATGCAATAGAGACACGATGATGAGATGGCAGCAGAGGCAGAGGAAAGAAGCTGAAATGCTGCTCTGAGAAAAGGTATTGAGCTGCCTTCTGGCTGCTCAAGATGGGTTGAATTCAGATGAAAGAGTTGTCAAATTATAATCCTGGGGCCTAGGTTGATCAGCATAAAAATAATACAAGTGCCTGTGTCATTATTTGGGCCTAAGTGGCAGTGGGGCTGAGAGTGGGTCCAAACCTCTGGTCTAGACTGGAAAGTCCAGAACAGAAACCTCAGCCTTATATAAGGAAGAATGATGACAAGAAATCACAGATGAAAATAAGACTGCAGAGTTTCAGTTTACATGAGCCTGAAGCTTTGTTAGTGGACACACAATTATCCTGAATACAAGGCATGTCTGGTATTGTACATGTCAGGTGAGGTGCTGTTGTTTAGCAAGAAGGTCTACAACTGACTCTTCAAATAGTTTACTTATATGAAACTGTTAATATTACATTTAGAAAACTCTTCTGAAATATTCTTGTGAAAATTTCAGAAGGTGATCATTGTTTTTGTACCATTTTTTTTTCTGTACTTTTTATTTGGAAGACTCTCAGACCTTTAAAAAGACTTGAAAAGTGACACAAATAATACCCTATCATTTGGATTTAGTATGTATTAACATTTTGTCAGATTTAAAGAAATGTCTATGTCTATGTATCCAAGCATTTGGAAGTAAATTACATCTTTTGTGGCATTTGATTCTTACCTTGGATGTTCACCTCTAGCTGTGATGGACTAACTAGAAGCATCATGTTACCATGAGTAACTCTTCAAAGGTGGACCAAATTTAGAAATACTTACTTTTGGATGTTGCAGAGTAGGTCATACAGGTGGTAAGAATAGAATTGATTCACCTAGATATTCAGTAGCGATCTTAGACTAGTCTTAATTCCACAGTTCTTCTCAACATACTGGACCAAAGGCTCCTTTAGATCACCAAGTCAACTTCCAAACAAATCTTGAAGGGATTCAGTTGACATGTAATTACCACCTTGTAAGACAAAGCCCCTGGTTCTTTAAAGGCTATAAGAAATTCAAAGCATTTACAGTAGAAATTCAGAGGATCAATCATCAATGAGATGACTAGATACTAAGAAACTAGAAATATGACTTGTAACAAGGAGAGAACTGTTTCATAGAAATAGACCCATGCAATGGGCTGGGGCAGATGGTGGGCCCAGGAATATGGTGGCCTGGGGAGGTAAAGGGTCTGAGGAAATGGTGGGCTGGGGAGATGGTGACCCTGGGAAGATGGGTGAGCCCAGGGAAATGGTATAGCTGATAACATGCCTTCTGAGCAAGTACACGGACCTGAGCTCAGATCTTCAGAACCTACATAAAAGCCAGACCTAGTGGTACAAGTTGGTAACCTCAATCTTGAGGATGGCAGAAATAGATCCCTGAAGCTCACTGAGCAGTGAGCTTTAGGTAAGAGACATATATTGACTCAAACTAAGGTGGAGATTAACTAAGGACAGCTAATGTTCACCTCTGGCTTCCACATACATACATTCACACCCACATGAATAACTTCATATGCCGACACAGACATGTACATTCACCACATACAGACACACAAACATACCAAAGAAAAAGATAGGCATGTCTCTAATACCTTCGAATTCATTATTATTGCATCACTATTAACAAATTCAGATGAGTTTGGTCTCTACCAATAGGTGAATGAAAAATAAATATGTCAATATATACAATAACATTTTATTCAGTAATAAAACAATAAAATGTCAATTGTAAAAAAAAAATTTTTAAACTCTAGATCATTATGTAAGCCAAATAGTCAAATAAGCCAGACACAGAAAGACAAATATCACATTTTCTCTCATTTTAAGTGTCTGATTTTCATTTCTTTTTTAAAATTATTTATTTATTCATTTATTTATTTTGTATTTATCAAGAAAAACAGTAAATTGAATTTAAAATGCTGATAAGTTAACAATAACTATAAAGAAAATAAAAATCATAAGCATGACTTATCAAGGATGATAATGCAAATAATTTGCTACACATAAAATTACTTTGTGTTCAGCTTTCCCTCTGGATTTTTTTTTCCTATCCCTGTATATCCCCATTCAAGGTCCCTTCCCCCTCCTGCCACATCAGGTCACCCTTTCTTTCTCCACAACTCCCCATTCCCTCCCTTTGCAGGCTGCAGACAGTTCCATGGTCCCACTGATCCAATAAAGCTTAGTTCAGTCTCCCCTCCTGGCAAGTCCAGTTTTGTCCCCCCTCCCTCAAGAGTGAGTCAGGTGTTCCTCTAGGGGGAGTGGGATCCGACGGGTCAGTCCAGGGTGTTTCTGATCCCAAGCTGTTTAGTGGTTGTGGTTTGCAGCTTGGGCATGCTTGGCTTTTTGTTGTTGTTGTTGTTGTTGTTGTTGTTGTTGTTGTTGTTAGTTTGTTTAGAGACCACTAATGAGTGAGTACATCCCCTGCTTATCTTTCTGGGTTTGTGATACCTCGCTCAGGAGGATATTCTCCAAATCCATCCATTTGCCTGCAAATTTTAGGATATCTTTTTTTCTTACTGCTGAGTAGTATTCCATTGTGTAGATGTACCATAGTTTGTTAATCCATTCTTCAGTTGAGGGACATCTAGGTTGTTTCCAGGTTCTTGCTATTACAAATAATGCTGCTATGAACATAGTTGAGCTAATACCTTTGGAGTGTGACTGTGCATCTTTAGGGTATACACTCAGAAGTGGTATTGCTGGGTCCTTGGGGAGATTGATTCTCAATTTTCTGAGAAACCGAGGTATCACCATCCCTCAAGTTACACTATAGAGCTACAGTAATAAAAACAGCATGGTATTGGCATAAAAACAGACTTGTGGATCAATGGAATAGAATTGAGGATCCAGACATTAACCCAAAAACTTATGAACACCTGATCTTTGACAAAGAGGCCCAAAACATTCAATGGAAAAAAGATAGTATATTTAACAAATGGTGTTGACATAGCTGGATGGAAGTGTGTAGAAAAATGCAAATAGATCCGAGCCTGTCACCCTGTACAAAACTCAAATCCAAGTGGATCAAAGACCTCAACGTAAACCCAGCCACTTTAAACTTGATAGAAAAGAAAGTGGGAAATACACTTCTACAAATTGGCACAGGCCACCACTTCCTAAATATAACACCAGTGGTACAGACACTAAGACCAACAATCAATAAGTGAGATCTCCTGAAGCTAGGAAGCTTCTGCAAAGCCAAGCACACTGTCAATAGGACAAAATGACAGCCTACAGAATGGGAAAAGATTTTCACCAACCCTACAAGTGATAGAGGACTGATCTCTAAGATATATAAAGAGCTCAAGAATCTGGAGCCCAAAACCTTGAATAACCCAATCAAAAAATGGGGTACAGATCTAAAAAGGGAATTCTCAGCAGAGGAATCACGAATGGCTGAAAGGCACCTGAAAAAGTGCTCTTCATCTTTAGTCATCAGAGAAATGCAAATCAAAACAACTTTGAGATACCACCTAACACCTGTTAGATTGGCTAAGATAAAAGGCACAGATGACAGCCTATGCTGGAGAGGATGCGGAGCAAGGGGTTACACTCCTCCATTGCTGGTGGGAGTGTCAGCTTGTTTAGCCACTTTAGAATGCAGTATGGTGGTTTCTCCGAAAACTGATTTTCGTTTCTAAAAGCATGAAAGTTGATGAGAGACTGTTCAGGCTGAAGAAAGGAATGAGTGGGACAAGGGAGAGGGTAACATGAGTAGGTAACGAGGGGGAAATAAGATGGACCCAGGTTTTGTATAAAAAATTCATGCTAATAAAAGGGGAAAGAAAGGGCGAGGGTGTGGTAGAGTGCTTGCCTAACATGGGCAAGGCCCTGGGTTCAGTCCTAAGCACTATGGAGAAAAACAGGGTGATTATACACACACACACACACACACACACACACACACACACACACACACACACACCAGCAGAATGAAATGACAGTACTCACAAATAGGAATCCTTAAAATATATGTATATATTAATTTCTATTGTTTTCATTTTAAATTTATTTTTATCAAAACCATAAAACCAAAATTTGCACATATTAATGTATTATTACTTGTTTTCATTGTTCAATGTTTAAGTTATGCTAAAATATCTTCTCAAGCATTTTTCATTTATTTATGGTGAAAACTTTCAAAGTCTTTTCTTTTGGTTTTTAAATTGCATTGTGTTATCTATAATCCTAGTAGGACAGAAAGTTGGTTTTTTGTCAAACTGTAACTGTGCCCAGTGATAAAACTTTCTTCACCCACCTATGTAAAGATGAAACTTGAAATAATGTTCGCAACACTGTTTCAGTATATATGTTCAAAGATGAACAGGAGCAAAGACAGAAGGGATAGCAAATAGAGCCAAATGAAACATTCAAAGACTAAATGTTCAATTTACGGTATATTATTTGAAAAACTGAAATGGAAGCCATTCAAGTGAGCTTGACTTCATAGAGCCATAATCCAGAAGAAATGATCTGAAGGACTTTCTCAGGCAAATATGCACTAAGATCACGTGGTCAGCATGCGTGTAGGATTCCAGAGAGAAAGAGAAGAGACAACAGGCAAAAGAAATAATTGCGGAATTAATGACCAAAATATTTCCAAATTTGATAAAAAGCACAAAGCTTACATCTGTCATGTTCAGAAATTCAGGATATGCAAAAAGTGGCAAAATTCATCACAACAAGTTGACTTTTAAATCAGCAAGAAAGACAAAAATGTGAAAACCGTTCTCATTAAAATGGACACATTTTCGCATTACAAGGGCGGTAGGGTTCAGCACTGTGGGAAATGGGCAGCGAATTCTTTGGTAAAAGAATTCTTGTAGCATGAAGAGTGCTCAACAACATCTTTCGCCTTGGCCACTAGATGGCAGTAACAACACCCTTCAGTGACAATCAAAATGACTGCAGATGCTGTCAATTTCCCTTGGGGAGAAAATTGTCCCCTATCAGGGATCACTATGTGTAGGAGTGAAGATGAAAATAATTTCAGAGTTCTTATGAAAAATTTGCAATCTAGATGACAATATACACAGTTTTAAAATGTCAGGGGAGGGGACTGTCAAACTTGAATTCTGTATTCCCTTAAATGTTTCTTAAAAAAAAATTTATTGCAATAAAACTACAGCTGAGAGAATACATTGCCAATAATTTTGCACTATAAGCATTGGAGGAAAGTTTTCTGGGCTAGAGGGAAATGATACCAAGTGGAAACAGTTTTATAAAGAAATAATGCCAGGAATGGTAAGTATGACAGAAAAATATAAAATGCTATTTTCTGTGATATTTTTTATTTCCTTAAAATGCCTTTGTCAATTTCTATAAAAAGTAGTACTGTACGCTGTAAGATTATTGGCAATGGGACAAGAAATGGGATGGAGGCAGAAACAAGTGTTTTGCATGGGTTGCTACTCACTTGAAAGTTCCTTGTGATAAGTTATTATAGATATTTATATTATGAACTGTACATCAACTAGCCACATTAGCAAGCACATACATTGATTAAGAAAGGTCAAGGATTAGATGTGATGAAAGGAAATTGTTAAGTTAATACAAAAACTAGTTGGAGAATATGACTGAAAATACATTATGTAGAGAACTCATAAAGTTATATTCAAGCATGTTGATAATTAGGTGAAATAAAATAGTTGAAATACTTTAGTTTCAAAACAGAAATGATCAGATTGGATAAAAAAGCAAGACCCAGATATGTGCTTACTAAATATAGTAGCATTTTTTTCTTCTAAAACAGGGTATTCTTCATTGCATCAATAATATGGCTGGTACTTGAAGAATTTTTCTTTCATAACACTAACATTTTATTTTTATTATAATCAGCTTTGCTGTTTAAATTGCCTGGTCCCAAATAAATACACAGAAGCTTACATTAATTACAAAATGCTAAGACAAAAGCTCAGACTATTGCTAACTAGTTCTTACATTTCAATTAACCCAATTTTATTAATCTAGGAATTGCCACATGGCTTTGCGTGCCCTCTGGCATCTTGGATAACTCACTATGTCTCTCTGACTTCATTCTTCTTCATATCTTCTTTACTTTGGTTTTCCTGCCTAATCTTATGCTGCCTGGCTATTGGCCAAATAGCTCATGTATTAAACCAATCACAGCGACAAATTTTCCCAGTGTAGAGAAGGATCATTCCACAGCATTTTATATTATGATCTTTTATTCCTATCACGTCTTAATTTTTGAGCCTACAATACAGCCATAACTA
This sequence comes from Sigmodon hispidus, assembly GCA_004025045.1. NCBI lineage: Eukaryota > Metazoa > Chordata > Mammalia > Rodentia > Cricetidae > Sigmodon > Sigmodon hispidus. The sequence continues at coordinate 46,814 of PVIH01011677.1, read as the reverse complement.
CGAAAGTGTAAAAACAAAGTGAGTACTGGGAAGGACTGCAAGCAGTTGCAGATTTACAAAGAAAAATGACTTGCTTTGCCCCAGAGGATCAAGCACCCTGAATTGGTTATTCCAAATAATGCCAATGATGAAACACAATTCACCTAGAAGAGTGTGTTTTCCTTTCTATTTGAAACAAAATTATGCAATGCATTTACCACCCTCCCCTAATTCCTCCTAATTACTCAACTTTATGTTCTTTTTCTATCTCTCATTCAAAAACAAATGAACAACAAAAAACAAAGAAATAAAAAATCCAAATAACAAGAAACACAACCTTCCTTACTAGAACACAAAAATGAAATTAGAAGCAAATAAGCAAAAGAGCAATAAGACAAAAACATGCCAAAATAAAGCAAAATGAAACAAAACATCCACAACAATACCACTGAGATCCTTTTGTGCTGATCAACCACTGCCCTACATGGGCCTACCATGGAGTGTGGTTGATATACCTAGTGTCACTTCATTGGAGAAAACTGATCTTCCCTTTGCCAGCAGGTATCAATGTCTACTTCCCCTTCTCAGTGCTAAGACCTTGTCTGAATTGAATCTGTGCAGACACATACATGCTATGACAGTTTCCATAAATTCACATGTGTACCATTCTTGTTTTTCCTGGAAGACAATATTCTCCTTTTTTTTTTTAAAAAAAAACATATTTATTATGTATACAGTATACAGAAGAGGGTACCAGATGCCATCATAGATGGTTATGAGCCACCATGTGGTTGCTGGGAATTGAACTCAGGACCTCTGGAAGAATAAATAGTCAGTGTTCTTAACCTCTGAGCCATCTCTCCTGCCCCAACACTGCTTTCTTAGAGTCCTCTATTGCCTCTGGCTCTTATAATCTCTCTGTTCTCTCTTCAGAATAGATGTCTCAACCTTGAGAGGGGGGGCTTTAATGAAGACATCCCATTTAGAATTGACTGCTCCAAAATTTCTCTCCTCTGTACACTGTCCAGTTGTAGGTCTCTGTGTTAGTTTTAATCTAATGTAAGAAGGAGCTTCCTTGATGATGGCCCAGTGAAGCACTTATCTATGGGCATAGGAGAATGTCATTAGTAGACATTTTATTACTAGGTTCCTTTAGCAGAATTGTAATATTTAGTTTTCCCCTAGGCCCATGTAGAGAGTAACCAACAGCTTTGTAAATAACCTATGATATTTAGTGGTTTCTACGGGACTCCTTTTGTTATGACTCCACAAGATGTAATCCATTGTTGTCACTGAATATTTGACTTGGTGACATAAGGTGTCTAGATGGGGCATTGTTTCCCCTACTATTTGCTAACTTCCCTTAAATTCTTTTCCCATATGTATACATCTTAGGAAGGTTCTACAGTAGTAAGTTTCTATATGTATTTTTGAATGACTTTTAGATAACACTGTAATTTTCAATGGAGCACCAAAGTAGTTGTTTTCATGATGTTTTATAATTTGGGCTTGTCTCATTTTTCTTTCTCCTGATTAAATAGGTTAATTTTTTGACATTAATAGTATAAAGATGACATTATGCACTCAGATTATATAGTATTAGGAGGAAGCAATAGATTATCATTCTTCCTTTGCCTTCTCTGGAAGTAAAAGGAAGCACTGCCAATAAATATCCAAAGATAATACTTGAAAATTTTTTTTTGAAAATTAGCCATGTCCCAGGTCAAATTGAATATGACTATCTGATTATTGAGAATACTAAATATTTGATTCCTTGATAAAGATTGGACCTGCCTGAGTTCTGAGAAATGTGAGTACATTTCTCCTTTGTAATGAAGGATTAAGATGTGAGTCAAAGCATAGAAGACACATTTACATAATGATTTTTATCCCTCACAAACTTCACCTTAACAAAAACCAAATTTAGGTTGGGAAGTAGTAGTCTTTTCTATAATTTCTCCCTAGTATACTACATACTACTTGATGTTTGTGTGTGTGTGTGTGTGTGTGTGTGTGTGTGTGTTAAATAGCACTATAACATTATCTGTTGGTAGCACTTAAAAATAATTAAATGATTAAAAGATCATCCAGCAGAAGTCATTTTCTTGGCTATACCAGTGAGTCATGTTTACACTGAACATTTTCTTGTTTAATATTAAAGGAGGTTGCAGTTTGAACTTGTAACTTTTCTTTCTCTTTAGTTTGCCTACACAAACCATACTGTTTTAATTATTAGTCATTTCAGTTTTGATGGCTGGTAGTCATGAGCTCTTAATCTTGAAATTTTTCCTGGCAATTGCATTTAAAATTTTTGCTTTGTTTTTATTCATTTTATTTATTTTTTTGTTTGAGATAGGGTCTCAAACCCAGATTTCCTATGTAGCCAAATTTTATCTAGAATTTCTGATCTTCTGCCTTCTCCTAAATGCTCAGGTTATAAGTATATACCCCAACTTCTTGTTTATGTGGTATTGAGAGTTAAAGATAAGTAAGTACTCTGACAAATGGGCTAATTCTCCATCTAATTTGTAAACATTTTTTTTAATGTGCATAGGTGTTTTACCTGAATGTATGTCTGTACACCATACAGATGCAAGAGTGCAGAGGCCATAAGAGGGAATTACATCCCATAGGATTTTCATTTGTTAAACAATCCCTGCATCTCTAGGATAAAGCCAACTTGGTCATGATGGATAATTTTTATTTAAGTTTGTATTCAGTTTGCTATTATTTTGCTGAGGATTTTTAAATCTTTGCTCATCAAAAATATGAATCTGTAGTTTATTTGTTTATTGTTGTGTTTTTATTTGTTTGGGGTATTAGAGTAATCTGGGCTTTGTAGAAGAAACTTGGAAATGCTCCTTCTGTTTCTGTGGTTTATATGTTTTTAAAAATATTTTGAGAAAGATTGTATATTGATCTTTAAAAATCAGGTAAAATTCTGCAGTGAATCCATCTGGGCTATTTTTTTGTCAGAAGGCATTTTTAAATTAATGTTTCAATCTCCTCATCTGTTATAAGTCTATCTAGGATGTTGGTCTCTTTAATCTTTTCTTGGCTTAATGTCAGTGATTTCAATGAATGTAGACATTTATCTATTTCTTTCAGATTTTCCAATTTAATCAAGAACAGGCTTTAAAGTATTTCTTTATAATGTTCTGAATTTCTTTGGTGTTTGCTATTATGTTTCCCTGTTCATTTCCAATTTTCCCTGTTCTATTAATTTAGGTTCTGTTTTTGTTTCTGTTTGTTTTACACTTTGTTTTGTCTGTCCAATGGTCTGATAATCCTGTTTACCTTTTCAAAGAATTATCTCTTAGATTCAGTTTGTAATTTTTTCTAATTTCTCTTGATTTTTATCATTTCTTGCTGTCTACTAGATTTAGGCTTAGTTTGCACTTTGTTTTCCAAATTCTAGAATTGACATCTTTAAGTCATTTATTTGTGCTCTTTCTGTTTTTTCTTTTTTTTTTTATAGGCTCTTAGAACTATACATTTTACTCATAGGATTACTTTCAAAACCTAGAGGTTTTGTTGAGTTTTGTTTTCATTTTTATTTACTTCCACAAATTAAAATTTTTTGACCTATTCATCATTAATTATAAAATCTCTATGAATTTGTATACTTATTAAAGATTTATTTGCTGCCAATTTTAAGTTTATTTTATTATAAAGTGTAACTTTATTACTTTCTTGAACTTAGTGGTTACTGTCTGACGATTGAATATACTTGGCATTACCTGGGAAGCTTGTGAGCATCTGTATTTGCCATGATACAGAAATGAACAGGGCACATGCAGTCATAAAGAACTGCCTTATCTCTCAAGAAGGAGCCTATAACAATGACATCTTTCAAGTCTTTATTTATTTTTTATTTTGTTGTGCTGTGGATTGAGCATGAGCTTCATCTGTGCTAGGGAAGAGCTCTACCACTGGGCTATATCTCTAGACCTCTTTGTAGTTTTGAGACATGGTCTGGTTATGTATCTTAGGATTGCCTTAAACTGGTTGGTCTTGAGTTTGTAATCTTCCTGCCCTAGGTTCCTCAACAGTTAAGATCACTGGGTTTAGTGATAATAACATTCCTAATTCTTTCACTCTTTGAAGAAATATTATTATATACTTCTGATTGAGAAGTATAGATAGTCATAGTACCATGTTTAGCCTGCTAAATAAAGAGGAACAAGTCATGTGATTATGATCCAACTTAGACAATCTGCCTTGGAATGCTAGCCAGTATGCTATCCAGCACATATGTACTAAAGATGTAAAAAAAAAAAAACTCATAGACCTAACATTCTTCCTACTGAAGTGAAGATGATAGAAAAATTTCTAAGGTAATGCTGTTATGCCCTAATAATTTAATACATTTGCACTATTTAGTGTGACTAGCATAGAATGAGTGATATACCAACATAAAATAATAATCATCAGAAGCTAAGTGCTTAAGTTTCTTCTTATTCAGGAGAGAAAAATAAAACCTGAGACTCAGTGTGAGACTGTGATGGAGAAATCCTTCTTAGTCTAGTTGTAGAGGATTTGGTGACTAAGATCCTCATTAGCTATACATATAGAGATCTCAATAAAAGATGCCCAGTGTGAACAGGGATAGCAGAGATCTCCAAAGAAGCATGTTCATTTGGGTATAAAAGGCAATTCAACCTTTTCAACCAAAAGGAGCTCTATAAGCCTTGGTGACACTAGTTCTCTTTGAGAAGTGACAGGGCCCTCTATCCATATTTTGACTATTTTATAGAAAGAACATTATTCTTAGGGCTAATTCTTCTAAAGGTAGTACAAGAAAGGTTTACTTCTTGGGTCATTGTCTTTTGTAGGAATTTAATTGCTTAGAAGTGGCTTTTGAGGAGTGGAAAACAACAGGGTTTCAAGGTATTTAAAGGAGGTTGAATTAAGAGAAAGAATCAAGGGGAAGTTACCAGGGTCTTCAACAACAATGTATATAAAAGTGCTTCTGATATCTACATGTGATCATAGAATTTAACGTTGTCTTAGTAAGATGGGGTGCCATACCAAACTCTAGCAGAGTGGTGCTTTGAACATTAGAAATGTTTTTTCCTCTTAATCTGGAAGCTGGAAGTCCAGGAGCATTGTGACAGTATTGTTGGGATATGATGACCCCTCTTTTGTTGCCACTTTGAGAGGCATCGTCCTGCAGTGTCTACCAATGACAAGGAGGAAAATGGCAGTTAACGTGTCTTGAATGAATGAAGTGAATTTAGCTTCAGCCAGGTCAAGTAGAGAACTTAGGAAGGAATGGATTTACAGCATCACAAGGCCTTTCCTGAATACCCTGAAGACAAAACTGTAAAAGCTCTAAAACTGGAGAGTTACTTTATGTTTACCTGAGCAAGCAGGGGATAGAGAAGGAGCATCTGAAGAACCTGTTAGAGTCCCTCTGTGTCCACACCAGGATTTCTTTCATAGACTCAGTCATTAATCAGACTTCTCACTATAAAACAGGTTCCCTGAGAGGTCTGGAAATCTGTTGATCAATAGAATCATGATCCTAGATCATATTTAATGAAAATATTTCACCCTTACTTACCAATGAACATGTTCTGTTCTTTTGTAATCTGGCTCCATTAAAAGCATAGCTCTCCAGATTTAAGTATATAAAACTACAACACGACCTCCCTTTTCATTTGGTTTTTGGTTACTGCAGCAGCATAATGTCTTAGTGGTATTCACCCAAAGAGTGGTCCAATGTTCTCAATTTTTATGTTACCATGTATAAAAATATTCATAGAATAGTAGATGCTAATTTGTTTGTAGTATTATCTAAAATAAAGGTAAAATAAGAAATAATTACTTTATGTTTGGAAACTCTCAAAATATTGGGGGGAACATGAACACCAACATCAATTCTAAAATGATTGCTTCTAATTTCAGAGGTATTTGTTTGCAGCTTGGCATTCCAGGCTTCCAATCCTTAGGGATTCAGAATTCTCCTGAGTGATCAGGATGCGCTGTGTTTAGAATACTTATAATTTTCAGAATGGATGTGTGTGAACTGGACTTGATTTAGTCTCCCTTTTCTTTCTAGGCAAGCTTGGAAAGTGGAAGGGGAGAAACTTGTAATAGAGCAGGATGTTTGGATGCATGATACTGTCCCTTTCCCCCTTCCCTACCTTATATTCATGTCTGACTAATGCTTCTCATCACCAACAGTACATGAATATGTAAGGGCAAGCACTACTTATTGTCAACTCAGAACAAAGACTAGTACTGGATATTTCAATGCATTTGAACCATAATGTGCTGTATTCTTGATAATGGGCTCTCTTCTCATTGAAATGAAAAGCAAACATATCATTAAGAAGGAGTTCCATAAAATGTGTCTATCATATATCTTAAGCTTCATTAGTTTAGATTAATGGCTCACTTGATATACATGACAATAGCTGAAGCAAATCTTTGTTTATTTATTGACAATTAAATGTGTGGCTGACATGTATAAACAGGCTTCCCCCTGATTAGTTCTATGTTTTAAAGTAACTTTGTGTTATAAAACTTGTTAACTACAGTATCATTTTATTGAGCTCTGCCTGGTGAATGATGTGATCTATGTTGAAAGACATCAATATTGCAGCCATTCCTGGCAGTCACTGGAGCATTGTGCTCACAGATTGGAGTTGATATCTTATTGTACGAATTCAGAGACCCAGAAAATGCCCAGTTATTGAGCCTCTGCTCTGCGAGGACAATGTTCTATTCATGAAATGTGGGTGGAAGGTCACAGACCGAAATCTGAACGCAGGGGAAGATTCAAATCCATTTCATGGTTTTTCTGGGGACCTCCCTGAAATGCAGCTTTGAAAGCTCAAAGCTTTTCCCAGAGTGTCAAAATAGTGCAGTGCAAAAGTGTGTGCAAATACATATATTGTCTGTAATTAAGAGCAAGCCTCCCCTCTAAACACACACTGATAGATCCTCTGGATTTTGACATGAGAGAGCCTCCCAAGAACACTTGGAATAGAAGAGCCCAGAAGGCAGGCAGAGAAGAGGAACAGGGTAGAAGGCCAATGTGGCATACAATTTATCTGCATGCCAACCTCACTGAAAGATTCATGGTTTTCCTTTCCAGGAATTCAAAAGTTAGAGGCTGTGAGGGATACTCAGTCCCCATCAAAGACACCCCATGGTTCCATTAATATCTTCTTTTTATGTGCCATATTCAAACATATATATTTAAAATACTTATTTAGAAGGAGGCATAAAATAAAATTCATGTTGCATTGAGTATTATAGAGGATTAACAGCTCTATACTCTACTATTAGACTGTTCATACAATTTCCATACAAAGTAAGAAATAAATGTTCAGTTACCTTGAAGGAGATTCATTTGACAATAGAAACCAGTTTCTCACAGCATTCATAATGTGGCCTGAGAGTGTTTGTTCATTGTTGTTGAGCTGTAGATTTTTCAGACATCCTGATGCTTCATCTTGCACCCCTGCCTGGGATCTCCTGGTAGGTGTTTATATTTATCACATGGTAATCACCACCACCAGTTGACGGCAAAATGTACTAGAGTGATCAGCCCCTTGCACTTTCTCACAGTGTCACTGGATTATTTAAAACAATGGCTGGGCTCTGGCAGCCCCAACTAGGCTAGGTCTCCTGTGCTTAGTATACCAGTTAAAGACATAAATGATGGTGAAAAGTAAAGAGAGACATTTAATGCAGCCATACTGGGAAGAAAGAACACATAAATAAGCCTAATTAGTGCTCCCCAGATCTGCTTTTGTGTACTTGCATGAATTTTAGTTTAAGTGGAAGACAAGAGAAAAGCAGTCTTAGCCAAAGCATGGTCTCACCCAGCAGTTACCCATCATTGTCTCCAAACACAATAGTCAGTGGTTAATTTGAGTGATCAAATGGGTTGTTCAATTGTTAGTCCCTTAGGATGTATATCTGGTGTGTGTGTGTGTGTGTGTGTGTGTGTGTGTGTGTGTGAGTGATTAGACAGGGGTATCTATCTTGTGAGGTTTTGCTTTTCCTGAAATTCAAGGTGAAAAGTTAAGTAATTTATTTCTGTATGTTCAGCTAAATATGGACACAAAACACAGCAGAGATACTGAATATTCATTCTACTTTTAGATGCTTGCTTTGTAGGTCTAAGTAAGGAGTCAATGCATCAGTGTTTGATCTCAACCCTTGGTTCTCAAAGTCTTTGATATAAAGATATTCTGCATATCAGATATTTGATTTATGATTCATAACAATAGAAAAATTACAGTTAAGATGTAGCAACTAAATGATTCTGTGGTTGGGGTTATCACAACATGAACAACTCTATTAAAAGGTCTCAGCTAGTGAGGCTGAGGGTCACTGTGTTAAAGGGTCTCAGTTAGGAAGGCTGGGGACCACTGTGTTAATGGGTCTCAATTAGGGAGACTGAGGACCACTGTGTTAAAGGGTCTCAGCATTAGGGAGCCTGAGGACCTCTGCTTTATAGCAAAACCAGCTTCTGTCTCAATTGTGGGTCAGATTAATTTTTATTATCATTTTGATTGTTTGAGAATTTAATATATGTATAAAATGTGTTTTGACCAAATCTATACCTCCATTTCATCCACTGCTCTCTCTACCACTATTTTCTCCAAATCTTATGTGAACTTTTTAAAACTTACCAGGTCTACTTAATGCTGCTGGTTTGTACATATGTGTGTGGTCCTCTGCTGGAGCCTGGGGAAGAAAACAGACAGTCAATCCTTCCAGCAGCCATCTGTTGCCAATAGCATTTTAGCTAGGCAGAACTTGATGACCCCCTCCCTCATTTATGCTGGGATTTTGTCTGTTGTGATCTTGTGCATACATTGTGTATACGACCACAGACACTGAATTCATATATGGAAATGGACTGTTGTGTTTGAAAAACATTGTTTTGCTGTAGTCACCCACTACCTTTGGCTCCTACAGTTTTTCGGGTCCCTCCACTGCAGCGATCTTTGAACAGAGGAAGGGTACGATATAGATGTCTTCCTGAGAACTGAGCAGTCCACAATCTCTTACTCTCTGAACTCTGACCAATTGGGGGACTCCTGTTAATTGACAAAAACTAAGTAAAGGAGCTTTGCTGAAGAGCACTGAGAGATGCACTAGTCTACTGATCTAAAGAAAGTAATTATGAGGCTGTTTAATACCATGTCAGATTAGCAAAATAAGAGCAATATGTTTTTCCTAACATCTATGACCCAGCCGTAGATTCATGATTAGGGCCAGACATGTATTCTCATTCTATGGAATATACTTCCAGTCCAATCAGAGGTTAGTTTTCTCCACAACATTCCTGCCACTATTGCATAAATTAGCATACCTGGCCAGGCTACTCACTATTGTAGTTCCCAAGGCTGACAACTTGGTACTTCAATGACACTTTCCTAATATAGAATATCCATTTATATTTACAATGAGAAAAACATGGTCCAAATTTTTTAATCTAGAAAGATGAGCATCATACCATATAATTTCTGTAGGTTAATTTCTACAGTTATACTTTAATTTTTTCTTTGTGATTTTGTAAATATTTGCAAGTACCATATCATTATCTTATATGGAAAATTAGTACTCCTTATAGGCTTATTCCTTGTTTTCTAATTCTTTTTAAATAGCTGGAAGCAGTTAGATTGTAATATATGTCTGTATTGATAAAAAGTAACAGTTCAAAAATAATTGATGAGGGCATGATTTCTCATTGACCTATGGTGTTAAAGATAACACAGAACTATATAAAAAGCTAATGTGATAAAATTTGATGTCAAGACCAGGGATTGGAGGTCATTTACTACCTTGATAGTTATTGAACCACAGAATTAAATGTAAAACATCTGTTACTCTAGAGAACATGAGTTCTTCTTTGCAATTGACGGCCAGGTTAAGGGCTCCTAAAACATAGCCAATGAGAGCTTCTGAAAAACTTTGTGCATGTAGAAAGCTTCTCTGTCTGTCCATGTCCCAAGCCTTGTGTCAGCATGCCAGATTATTCTGTTGGGAAAGGTTTTCCTGTTTAACTAGCACTTCCTAATGCATTAATTCTTTTCTGAGAATACTGTCTAATTTATTTGGCTAGCCTTTGTTCACAAGGCATTTTTTTTTTTTTAATTGCACTCTCATTCCTCCATTCTGAGGAATCATTTACAAATTGAAAAATTGAAGGTTAACACAGAAATGCATTATGCTTGGGATTTGATGAGTAAAAAGTCATAAAGTAAGAATAGATAAGAGTATTATTTCATTGGAAAGAGCCATCTGTATTGCTCTATTATTTTCCAGCTTGAAATGTGCCAGTGATATCCTGCACTTGATTATGAGGCCTTTGTCATTTCCTCATCACTTCTGTTGCTTCACTCAACTTGAGTGCCTCTGACATTTGTGAAATTCCTCATGCATTCTGCTGAGTAGTAGGGGAAACCTTGCTAATGAAGAAATAACAAGCTGAAGATTTGAATAAATATTTAGCTGATTAAAAGGAGGTACAGAGCTAATTTTTTTTTTTTTTTTAGTTTCAGCCTTGGAAGAAACTCACTAACAGGACTTGCTTTTGTTGGCTAAAAGCAGGTTTTCATATAGTTCTTTACCACACCACAGGGCACTTTCATTCCCTGATTCTATTAGAGACTAAGTGGCCACCTGAACCTGCCAACGAACTTGTTCTATTGTGTTTTTCTATTTTTAATCCTGAAAGAGTAAACACATTTCTCATCAGATGTATTGCAAACTGCCACATATTGGAGAGATGGATGGAGGCACTGTTGCATTATTACACGCCCATTCATTTATAAGTAAGTGTCCATTCTGAAGGGAGCTATAAATGATAGCAGCATTTTCATCAGTTTACAAATCTGTTCTATAAAAGAATGTAGGTTTTTAAACATATTTGCTACAGCAGCTTGGCAACATCTTGGATTTTATACCCTTTAGACTATGCTTTTAGTCCTAATGTGTGAGTAGAGTTCTGGCATTAGAATCACAGTGATTATTTTAAAATGTGGCTTACAGTGAGTGTTATGAGAAAGATAACAATTGTTTAAGACTTAATCAGCTAATTTGGAGATACCTGTGGACCTGGTCTTGACGTTAAGGATCCAGAAAATCAGTAGTAGTTCACAAGTTTTCTAAATTTGGCTCCTGGGCTAGGCTTCCTATATGTTCTCCCTTTTAGACTTCATGTTTTAGTGTCTTGCACTGAAGACAGATTTTAAGCTATTTTGCAAAGATCAATACATAAGCCTAAATATTCTTAGACCTGTAGCTATCTTGCTTGCCATAAAAAGATTTCAGACAATTTTTTCAGAACAGCATATTTTCAAATTAAACAGATTTCTTAACTATAGACTATCAGAACTTTCTATATGGTATCCATTTCATATTCAAGGACAAAACATAGTATGTAGGGTTTTCCAACATTCTGGCAGTTCAGCTAACTCCTCCCTTGCACCACCCTCCCCCCCACTGCTGCTGCCTTGTTTCCTGGGGGAATTGCCTTTTAAAATTATTTTGATGAATGTTCTGCTAAGGCAGGTTTTGGTAAAATTAGGATCCTAAAAAGTCTATAAGATTCAAATGCAGTCAATATTAACAACCAGTTAGTGTGCAAGAAAATCTATTTCTTATGAAAGCTTTATCTAGCAATTGTGTGGGGAAGTGGTACCCTGATACTAACACATGAGATAACTAATATTTAAGAAACAAATCTGTTTTACATATGACAAACACCACTTCTCATCCTGGCTAAATGTAAGAATGTTTTTATGCCCTCATCCAACAGAAAACAAATTCAAGCCATGTCGGGGGTGGGGGGCAATCATTTCAGAAATGTTTCTCTCCTAAAAATTGAACTTTGAAAGGAAGAGCTACAAAAGGCTCTTATAACTGCACAATTCACATGTCCAATCAACCTCTCAGATCACACATTTGGTCAGGATTAATGACAATAGGCATCAGTTACATTTGCAGAGTTAATCAATATAAGTGACTTAGTAAAGTGCCTTGAATCATTCAAGGCCTTCTTTAGCTTTAATATTGGGGAATGAATTTGGGACTGTTGACGGATCCTGTTCTTAGGCTCATCCATAGGCCTAAAGTTAACTGAACTACAAATGCATCAGTTGGCTACAATAGTCTCTGAGCCATGGAGAGTATCAGATTAAAAGTGAAAGTACCTTCATTACTGAACCAACACTGTGTGTCCACAGAGCTTTCCAGAATATTATCTTGGTTGGAGATAAAATGACTGGCTTGTTGCAGTAGTAAGTGTGGAGAATAAGTTTTAGCTTTTGTTCTTTCTTCTGTTCATAATCTCTGCGATGAAATGTATGCAGTACTGGAATTTCTTTCGTGTCACTGAGAAGCAAGATTCAGAATTGCAAGGACTGTGCCAGTTCTGTTTTTACATACCAACCGTGGATCCCCCTGTCATCCCTCCTCCCACTCCCCCCCCCCGCATTCCCCCTCCCAACCTCTCTGGAAAGGGTAAGGCCTCCCATGGGGAGTCAGCAAAGCCTGAGACATTCAAATGAGGCAGGACCAAGCCCCTCCTCCCACATCAAGGCTGAGCAAGGCTTCCCACCTTAGGTAATGGGCTCCAAAAAGCAAGCTCCTGGCCTGTGCCAGTTCTTCAAACAGAGAGCAAAGGATGCCTCATTAGGCTTAAGAGAACCATTCCTTGAGAATAGCCAGCTTTATTCTTCTAAATGTGGGCTTATAAAGAGACCTCTGGTTTTAATTTTTTTTTTTTTTTTTTGCTGTGAGGTGGGTGGGTGGGATTTGTTTATAAGTTTGAAAGTATCTTGCACACATACACTAGGTAGGTTTGTCTTTGTAAACTACTGCACTTGCATCTGGTACCTTCCTGTTTTCATTTTTGCTGTCCTGAGAGCTGAACCTAAGGCCCTGTAAATGCAAGACAGCCCACTGCCCCCCCCCCATCCTTGCCCTGTTATTATCTTGTGTCATTATTAATTAGCCTTACTTTCCCCTTTGAGATAGTTTGATCATGGGTGTTCTTAATATATTTTATTTTAAATTCTGAAAATATAAGGCCAGAACCTGAGATTTGGGTCCTTCTATGCAGATTATTCTAGAAGCAAAATGGTCATTCTTTTTCCTGACATCTTATGCACTTTTCCAGCATCATTTGTCTTATTTGTAATTTACTAGGAAAAGAGGGTGCAGGTTTATGATGCTTTAAATTTATATCGAATTTGCAGATTTTCTGATGTTGTGTTTGTGGATCTGTGAATCCTTTGCTAAATCTATTGGAATGTTCCATCCTGGCCTCACATAAGTTAGCCAAGCCAATAAAACACCAGCACATGGAAGAACACAGAGGCCATATGGGCATTTAAATGATGAGTCATCATCTGCAAGCCAGTTACCAAATTAATTTGTATGGGTGCTACATGGGGACATGAGAGGTCATCTTGGAAAACCCAACCTCATCAGAGCCCTGTCTGGAAGCAGCAATAGGAACAAACTCCCCTCTATCTTGTGCAGTAGAAAATCATCTCAGAAGAGCCCAGGTCCGAGAAATCAATTTTGGGGATTGTGATTGACATTAAATCAAGAATTTTTAAAAATGCTATGCTTTGATGAGTGGTTGTAGCATAATAACAGCTAAATAACTCTTTTGCCATACCAATGGATCCTTTGATAAAGATATTGTTCTTTAATATTCTATGGAAATGACACCCCAGTTCCTAGGGTAATAGTGGGTAGTACTTATCCAAAGTCCCTTGAGCCCATTGCCTTTCTTTTTTAAACCTGAATGGTATTATACTGCCATCTGGTGGCAAGATTAAACGTTCTAGATGTTTTATGTACACAAAGCAAAAAGACTTTCTCAACATGGTCTGTTACTCTTACCTCCTCCAGGTCATTCTTTAAAGTGCTGTTGGCATTAGGAAAATGTGCTGTGGAAAGCAGGCTTGTCTCAGTCTTTCCTCTTACTACATTCAAAAATAGAGGACACTAAGAAGTGAAAAATGCATTTCACTCTTTCTTTCATGATGTGAGTTTGAAATTACAAAACATCCCTTCGGTTCTCAGAGCTTGCTAAGTCATTTTGATGTGGGCACCCATTGCTGCTACCCATAGAGAGAGGGTGGGCAGGATGCAGGAAATGCAACTGTCTAAGTTCTGATCTTGCTTGATGCTGCATTCACCATCAGGACCAAAACAAAAGACTGTTGTTACTGAATGACTTGGCAAACATGGCTCCTGGAATCAGGCTTCTCAAGGATGTCTGTAGCTCTGCTAATAGGCCTTGGGGAGGGATAGATCTAGGGTTATCCCACTAGGAATGTCCTTTTTTCTTCAAAACAGACTATAGGAGCAATTAAAATACACAGAGGGCTATAACAAATAAGAACAAATTCAATTCATTTCCAGAAATTATTTTATATCAAAGAAAAATCAGTAACTATCTTTTCATTGTGTGTTTACCACCAAGACACATCAGCATACTTACTGTAAATGTTGGGAGTATATACCGTAGGAAGAGAACTTTCTTCTAAGCAAAATAGTTTTTCTCTGAACTTACATTGTTGAAAGAAACACAGCCCTTATTTGATCTTCTTAGGTTGAAATGAATTTCTCTTAACATAATATGTATTATAATAATAGCATCTAGTTAAGATTTCATTATGACACCTCAGCTCAGTGTAGAGCACAGTCCCTGCCATGTTTTCATAAAACATTCCTCGGTATGAGATACTCACATTAACTACAATTGCTGAAATGACTGATGTTTAACTCCAGACACTTTCTGTCATTATTAAACTTCATTATAGAATAAAGTATGTGGGTGGAATCCTGCCTTGGTGCTTTTGTAATTTCCTCTCTACTTTTCCCATGTACTTTTCAGTTACATCAACTGAATCATTTCATCTTATAGATGCAAAGATGAAGGAAAAAGAACAAAAATGTGGCCATTAAGGGAAGCAGTGCGAATGTGCATAGTTAATGGAAACCATTTTGACATTCTGTATTTGATTCCATGGTGTACCTACTCAAACAATTTCAATAGCATATTAGAACAAAATGCTACATTGTGCTGTTCACTAAGAATGCGAGTAATAGACTTCAAAAAAATTACCTTTTCACTGAAAGTATTATCTGCTGGAAATGAAGAAATGTTTTACATTATGAGAAGCTAACAGCAGTAAAAGGGAATGTGGGCTGGCATGATAGCCTTGGGGGGTGGGGGTGTAGGCTGACTCTTTACTCTCCAAAAGGCATGCTTTCACTTACTAAAGTGCAATCATGATATTCGCTTCCAATCACAAACCTCTAACCTCTAATCACATGGATTCTCATTTTCTACATATTTGGATGATATCAATATTAATCCAACTGCAGATTTGTGCTAGCTGAAATGGGACTTACAACTCTGTTTAACCACAAAAACAAGATGCAAAACACAGTGACTGCTTGTAAATGTGTTAATTTTGATGTCAAGGAAAATGTGACTTCTTTTATAAAACTAAAACATCAACAATAAAACCCCCATTAAACCTAAAACTTTGCACCGAGGAAAGTGTCTCCTTGCTTCCTAGTGTATTTCTGTGGTAATGCACTCACTGGATTCTGTTGAAGATAGCATTTTTAAGGATTTTGGAGATAGGAAAAGAAGGATGAGTAGTTCAATTGTGAGGTGCATGTATATGTGTGTATATACCATTTATTAAGTACTTTTACATACATTTTACTTGATTCTGTTTCACAGCTTTTGGAAGCAAATAGTATTCCCTTTGCTTTTTATTTCATCTTTTTCCTCATACAAACACTGAAGCTTGGAGAAAATATATGGATTACCTAAGTTCATTTTACTCAAACCAAGACACAACCAGGAAAAATAGGCCCATCCTTTTATGCAAGGGAAACTGGAGATGCAGAAAAATATGAAGAGATACATGTGTGTTCCAAGACTGAGTATAAGAACATCTTAGCACTGACTTCACAGGTACTCTACTTCTGGGTGCCCAATCAAGACTGGAAACATGGATTCCCAGGAGAAGGCAATGATAAAACATGAACTTGATTTTTCTATAGAGCTCTGGATAGTGTAAATAATCACATCACAAGTGGCTTGGTATTTGAAAGCTGGTTCCAGAAGAAGAAATGATTCACATCAAATTTCTAGATTCTTAGGCACTTGTGCGGCAGCTGGCCAAATGAATGGGGGTCATACACTGTTCACACAGGACAGGGGTCCAAAGTTCACCTCAAAGAATCTCTACCCTGATTTAATGAGAAGGGTTTAGCATGGTTTGGGGCAGTTATGGTGACCTATGTGTATGCTGTAATCCCAACAGCTGGGAGGCTGAGGCAGGAGGATTATGTGCAGCCTTAACTACTTGATACTTCTCCCCTCAATGTTACTCCAAAGAGAGAAAAATATTTTTGATTAAACACAGCAAAATATAGGAAAGCCAGCTGTAACAAATACCTTTGTATGAATGTCTATGTGACTCAACTTACATCCAAGGCTTTGGATTTTGATACATTTTTAGTGTCTGACAGACATCAAGAGCTGAGGGGCTCATGGTCTTGTCCTCAAGATGAAGTCTTCTATGAGCTTGCACCTTCTCCACAACTTGTTATGGGTTGTTGGAAGCATATAAAGTATGGAAGAAAAGAAGAAGTCTGAAAATCAGAAGCCTGTTTCTGTAGAATCTGAGATAAAATGGTAAAGATCTGTGCAAGTCCAATGTACTCAAAAGATTTATGGTAGTGGAGGATCCAAAATCAACAAAACAAAAACCTGGCCAATTCACTCACCAAACCTGTCTAAAAGGTAAAGGAGGGAAGTGATCTTATTAGGCTATTTAAAACTGCAGTCTTGTGTGCCAGCCAATATGTAAGAAAAATGCACAGACATAATGCATGTGTTTTGGAAGTGGTGCAGTATGTAGATTTTCCTCTAAAAGTAACATTTCTTTTCATCATTGTTTGTCACTGAGGAAATGAAAATCCGAACTACAATAACTTCATCTCACTGTGTTTAAATGCCTATTATTTAAAAGCCAGAAAATAATGAGGGAAGCAAGAGCAAAGAGGAATGTGAACCAATCCAGGGATCATGTGAAAAAAGTATGCAGATTCTGTAGAAGATTTAGCAAAGCAAACTTACTCTTTCTGAGTGGTCAAGTGGTCATTTCAAGTTAGTAGGTAGCACAAAATAATAAGAATTAATTATACTCATCATATGTCTGTTTTAGATTAGCATATGACCACATAGTGCATTTGTCCTCTTTTGAAGAGCACAGTGTTTTATCTTCAGATATAACTCATATCTGCATATTCTAATTTAAAAATTAGATTTATGTATGTATGTACACTAGGTGCATATCTGATGTCAGCAAAGGTCAGATGAAGACAATGACAATGAATCCACCAGAAATGGAGTTAAGGATGGGTGTGAGTCACCACATGGGTGCTGGAATCTGAACTCACATCCTCAGCAAAGATAGTAAGTGTTCTTAGCCACTGAGCCATCTCTCCAGACCCAGAATGCTCTATTTTTACGTTGGACATTCATCCAAATCACCTCTCCAAACAGGGCAGGCTTTCTTCTTTGAAGAAGTAGTTCTATGTAAGAAACTGTGCTGTCTGTTAATGAGCTGGGACTCTGGGCACACCAGCCAGTTAGGCAGGTACAAGTCTCCTCTCTGAAAGGAATGTGAATTTTGGGTTTTTGGCCAGGGCAGGGCTGGATGGAATTCTTCAGGTCAAAGACTATGAACAGTCCATGCAGATTGTTTTATGAAGTGTCAGCCATGAAAACAGTCTGCTATGGGCTTCAGCTCTTACAAAAGGGTAGGATTTGGTTGGGCCAATTCAGAGGCAGGGTTTTGACTTGATGGGTACTGTTCCCAAGTATAACCTTTGTAAAATGCCCTCTTTAGGAACTATGCACATGCTGGAGCCTGTAAAGATAGGCCTGGGTTCAGCCCCAGCCCTAGAGACAGCTCTGTGTTTATTTACCTGGGAATTCCAGTTAGCCAGGCAGGCAGGTGGGTGGACAGTAAAAGAGCATTCCAGCCTCTCATTGATGTATGCTCCTTTGTGGAAGCAGATGAGCAATGGTCATTGTTCTACTGTTACACAGCAAACAATCCACTCATTTTTGTTACTACATCTGTGTCACTGTTCACCTGTAACTGACAGTCTCCCATTTATTGACAAAGAAACTGAAGTGTTAGCTAAAATATGAAACATCACTTGACTAAAACTTACTCTAGAAAAATCTTCCATTGGGTTTCAGTGCAAAACAACTAGTTTTTAACCAAATTCTACTTTAAAATAGGAACATTTATTTAAGCCAATAAATCAATATGAATTTCAGGCATATGTGCTGGGAAAAACATGCAATGGAGAAAAAAATATTTAAAGGATGATCACCTGATGTGTGAATAAAGATAGACAATGGTGCCAGGTGGTGCTTGGGGGAATAATAGCAAGAAGAGTGGGTCAGAGCACAGTAATCAATACCAAAGAGAAATCAACACCTTCAGCATCATTCCCATAGTGCTAAGCTGATTATCCACTTCAAGCAATTGAAGCAGCAAGATGAATGTGTGAAACAGCCTTTATTTTCATTTTGAGAATGGAGAGCTAGGCATACAGGTTAACTAGTGTCTTATGCTGCTCATGCCTGCCTTTCTCAGCCATAGATTGCCAAGGAGAGGGACACCTTTCTCAATGACTAATGCCTACATGTTCATTACCTTTAACCATGCTTATCTCTGGCAAAGAGTGACTTTTGAGGTTTGTCACTTTCACGCACATACTTAGACATACACTGAACATAGATGTCAGATAAACATATACAAATGCTATTTTATCCAAAGCCTTCTGGTGTCATCTTCAGCGAATGGCCTCATTTGTGTTAGACTTATAATGGGGGGGGGGGAGAGAGAGAGAGAGAGAGAGAGAGAGAGAGAGAGAGAGAGAGAGAGAGAGAGAGATTGATTTAGCACCTGTTCATAGCTTGCATGTGCACACACAGAGTATTTAATTCTGGGCTGTCTTGGTATTTACTTTAATACTCACAATGCATGTGTGGCCATATGCTAATCAGTACAATGCTTGGTACTGACAACACATGCATGACGATAGGACTCTGGAGGGAGCTAGAGATCCTGGAAATGCTAACAGCAATTTTGGTCAGAAGCAACTTTAATGGAGCTCCTTGGGATGTTCTTAAGTAGTTCTTTATTCTAATTACATAAGAGTTTAACTTAACACTTGTAATGTATGGGTTCCATTAGATAGCTTATAAAAATAAAGGAAGTTATGAAGGAATTTTCCAAAATAAACTGAAGGTGGAAATCAGCATTATTTCATATTTAAACTATAATGGACATTATTGTATTGAAGATATTTCCCCATGCAGTCTTCTTACATTTCCAGTGTATTACCAATGTCAAGTTCTGTCCTCTCTCCTCTGCTGTGGGAATATGTTTTGGTACGTTGTTAATATTTGTCTTTCCTACTGGTTTAATAAGAAGCTGACTGGCCAGAAGGCAGAAATAAAATGTGGGTGAGGCTACCAGACTAAGAAAACTCTGGGAACAGGAAGAGCAGAGCGGAGAAGCCAGAGAGACACAAGTAGGGAAGCCAGCAGATACAGAGGAAAGAAGACAACCATGCTGCTCTAAGATAAGGTACCAAGTCACATGGATAAACAAGATAAGAATCATGGGTTAGTTTAAGATGAAAGAGCTAGCCAACAATATGTCTGAGCCAGGGGTCAATTAGCATGAAATTAATATAAGCATCTGTGTGTTTCTGTGTGAGAGTGAGTGTGCAGGTCTGGACTACAGGTCAGATAGGCCAGAAACTTAATATTATACATCTCTTTTTCTTATTGGTCCTTTATAGTTCAAAATATTGTTTTAATATGGATTCTCATTATATAACCCAAGCTGGTCTTGAACCCAGATATTTCTGCCTCAGTTTTCTGATTTTTGGGGACTATAAGTGTGTGCCACCATATGTGACTCAAATTTATTACTGAAGATGAATCTCCTGAAGTTAGTCTGGACTTAATAAACTATAAATTGTGCTAAAGGCTGAATTGTGTCTGCCATACCGCAAATGTATTCTTGGCACAGGAAGGCCAAAGAAGATTCTCCACGGCACAAAGTTCTCATAAGAAGAAAAATACAGTAATCTCTGAGACCCAGCATCTGAGACCTAGTTGGTGCTATCAACAGACTTTGATGGTACTCATGTGCTTGCAGTTAGGTACAGATGGGAAGCAAGCCACAAGATATGAAGAAGAATTGGATTTATTGTCGTACTTTGTGTTTTCACGTGTGTATATGTGTTATATACACATATTAATGAGCAGGAAGACATATGTGCACATTTATGAACGTATATGTGGAGGTCAGGAATCAGCACTGTGTGCCTTTCTGATTGGCTTTCTACCTTAGTTAGGGAGTCTCTGCTGAGATGAAACACCATGGCCAAAAGCAAGTTGGGAGAAAGGGGTTTATTTGGCTTACACTTCAATATCACTGTTCATTATCAAAGGAAATCAGGACAGAAATACAAACAGAACAGGAACTTGGAGATAGGAGATGACATAGAGCCCATAGAAGAGTGCTGCTTATTGGCTTGTTCTACATGGCTTACTCAACCTGCTTTGTTATAGAACTCAGAACCAGCAGCCCAGGGATGTCCCAACCCGCAGTGGGCAGGGCCCTCCTGCATCAATCACTAATCAAGAAAATGCTTTACAAGCCTGCCTATAACTGATCTCATGAAGTCATTTTCTTAGTTGAGGCTCCCTCCTCTCAGATGACTTAAACTTGTGTCATAAAAAGTTGGCATAAACTATCCAGCACACTTGTTTTTGAGACAGGGCCTCTGTAACCAACCAATTCTGCCAGGAAGGCTGGCCAGTGTGCTCCAGGGACCTGCCTCTCTCTACCTCTCTCTAGTGATGGGATTATAGGGAAATACTGCTCTGTCTGGTTTTTGATGTATGGACAGAGCATCTGAAGTCAGGTCTTCATTCTTGTGTGATGGGTAACCTTGACTGATTCATCTCTCTCCTCAGCCCCTCCAGCGCACTTCTGCTATTATAGAATAAGAAGAGCATCTCCCTCATTAGATGAAGGAATGTGGAGTAACCTGGGATGGTTATGTTTGCATAAAGGTGTCCTTGGAAGAAAGCATCGATGTCTTGATACAGAGTATAGTTTGAGTTTAAGAGACTTAAGGCAAAGTGGATTATATTTTCTACTCAACTGGCTGCTTTTAACGCCTTTGAGGACAGAACCATACACATCTATCTGTAAGCAGTCTCCTTGGATTGCCAATAGAAGGTCACAGAGGAGGGGGACATAAACAACACATGTGTGTTGTCTCAGTTCTGGATCCTCGAAGTCTGAGATGAAGGTATTGGCTTGATTTCTGCAGAGACCTTTCTCCTTAGCATATGAGTAACTTTTCTGCCTGTGTACCCTGTGTATGCAAATGACACTTTCTGTATCCTATGAATACACACAACACTTTCTCTGTGTGTTTCTCCTGTGTAAACACATGACACTTTCTTGGTGAGTTTCTCCTGTGTATCCTGTGTATACATGTGATACTTTTTTTTTTTTTCTCATACTGGGACACTATTCCCTGTGGGTTATAATGGCATCCATTTGACTTTAGCAACAACCTCCTCGTTAAAGGCTCTATCTATAAACTCATGTGTTGGGTTTTAATGTGTAGATAGAAGGCTTAATCCATAATAGAATTTCTGTCCTATCAAATGTAGACTAGCTGCAAAGGTGCAGCTTTATTAAGTGTCTTAGATTGTTTATAGCAGGTCACCAAGAGAGGTGTCCATGGGGACAGACACTGGAACACCAGAAACTATTATTTCTCACCAGAAAGCCACTGGATTTGCTCAAACTTCAAGGATCTCTTATAGGGTATTTACAAAAATTCTAGAAGACAAAATTCTAGAACTATTTTTTTTTTCTTTCAGTGAGGTGACTGAGAAACACTTTTGGAGGACAAACAGGGAGGACAATGGTAGAAAACATGAAGGCTACAGACTTTAAAATAGCCTAGGTGAGTTGTGCTCGCCATGCAATCCCAGTAGTCAGTGCATCACACGGCAACCACCGGCCAACAGAAAGAAAGGGTGGTGTAAAAGCCTGGTGTGGTAGCACATATCTGCAATCCTTTCACAAGGGAGACTGAGGCAGAAGGGCAAGAAAAGGCTAGCCAGGGCTGTATAACCAGTTGTAGGCCAGCCTGAAATGCATAATAAAACCCCATTGTAAAGAAAAAAATTGGAATTAGTATTTTCTGACTTTAATACAGTTTTTATATTCTGGAACTGTTAATGACAACATCCTAAGGGAATAATTTAAAGATGTTCTTTGCAGTGTTATTTATAAAGTGGAAAAGCCAGTAGAGACTGTTGCTTCAGTGTCTGGCAAATGGCCCAGTCCCACATTAGGAGCACTTTTAGACAGTTACTCAATTTTAAAGTCATAATTATAAAGTATTTTTGCATATATAGACATAGATACATATATCTATGTCTATATATGCTGCTTTAGTCACCACTTTAAATGGTTCAGTGCTGTGTGCATGAACACACACAGACACACACAGATACACACACACACACATGCACACCCACAATTGTATAGTAAAAGTAAAAGAGTAAAACTCCCAGGAGAAAGCCTAGAAGAGTATATGCCACATTCCAAAATTTAAGAATAATCATCCTAAGTCGTGTTAGTTTTGCACATGAGAACACATACACACACACACACACACACACACACACACACACACACACACACACACTCGAACTACCAAGGCCACACGAGAGTTTATTATATAGAGTTCCCAGGCAGGTACAGGAGTAGAGAAGCAGGAGAGGAGAACAGACCACAACGTGGTGTCTCTTTTTAAGAGAAGGGGTGTACATGGGTTTACACAGCCATGCCTAGGGGCATGCCTCCATTGGAGGTGCATCCCACAGGAGCGATGTTAGCTTTATCATGTGGAGTGCCAGGAATCTTTACAGCAAGACTCTTGAGTATTTTTTACACAATTTTGTCTCCTCTACTATCATAAATAATTGTCTTGTAGTATCATTATAACTAAGTGAAGTTAAATGATATATATTTTAAATATATGTGGTGCTAAATTATTCTATCCCATATTTGTTCTACTTTTCTCCTGAAGACTACTTGGAAGGGAACGCTGCTTTCCCACATTCTGGTGGTAGTATGTGCTTGCAGTTTTCCATTACTCTTCCCAGAGCAAACAACATGGTCACCATCTTGTTGGTTTACAGCAGGCAGAGCACATCCTAAAACATCTCTGCAATTATCATGTTCCAGTCCTCCAGCATCTACTTCTCCTGTCCCTTCCTTAGCATTTCCCAGTGGTCCACTGCCTAATCTCTCCCTTGAATTCATTTCTTACTGCTCAGCAGAGCCTAGTTTTGTTTCCTGAGTGAATAAGTGGGTCTCTCTGAATCTCAGTTTTTAATTTTTAAAATCAAAAGTACGAAAAGTTGTAAAGTGCTTAAAAGGCACAGTGGAGAGAATAGTAAAGTCATCAAAGTGCCCCCCAGGAAATGATACCCCAGCACCATGGCCATGCACACTTGCTCTCTGTGCAGATGGAGGAGACATGGAAACAAAGGCAACAGAAAACGAATCATTGCCATGCCGTGGGGCAGGAAAGAAGTTAAAGATAAGTAAAAGACAAACCATGAAGAAAAGAAATTAAGTAAATCACGATTAAAATCTCTGCTTTTCTCTCCTCCACAGAATACATTCACGGTTCCTTTATGCTGCAGTAAGGTGCCACTGAGACTCTGGGAATGACGAGATAGCAGACAAGAATACGAACAATAAACTGATTTTTTTCCCCCTCTGCTCTTCTAAAATTGGTCTTCGAGAAAGTGAAAAGGAAGCTTTGATTGCTACATCAGAGCATCTCTCTAGAATTCAAATGGAGACTTTCTTTCCCACTGAATGATCTACAAAGTGAAAAATTTCAGCTTATAGGAGAGTCTGCTTCTTCCCTTAAAAATAATATTATAATGAGGTTCATGGAAATTTGAAGTATATAGTCTAAGCATTAATCCTAAACAGACTACATGATTAAGAACTTAAATATCACTGAAATTTAACTGATACCCCTCGTTGAGTATAATCTTAGATCAAGAATCATTGTAGTTTGCTTTGGAGACTTTGGTGTGGTTGCCATGACAACAAAACTTTAGGGCATTGTAGTCTACATGAAATCACAAAATGACAGATGGCCCATTATGGAACTGTACATATTTGGAGATGAAAAGAAAATACATCAATCTGAAGTTCATTCATTCATTGAGCTGACGTGGAGGAGCTGAGCTATAACAGTGGAGTAAGAACCAGTCATCAGAAAGGGAAGGTTAAAATAAAGCTTTATTCATCATGAGCATATGTTAACTGCCTTGAAGGCAGCTGACAGATCACTGACCCTCCCTAGCCATGCACAGAATTCTAGATTAGCAGATTTTGTTCAGCACCATTTGGTGTTCAGCACCAATGAAACTTCCTCCATTTTGATTGGTTAGTCTGAATCCAAAGTGAGGCTGACGGATGCCTAGGGATCGGAGAGGTGATGGAGTCTAGGTGAGAAGTTCGTGCTTATTCCCACTTTCTGTGCATTGGGGTTCAGACATTATCTCAAGAGAGGAAGATGATGATGTATTCAGAAAGGGTGCTAGAATTCTAATTGAATTAGAATTAAGTTAAATTGTAATTAATTAAGAATTAAGTCAAATTGAATAACTCAAAAATAAGATACATCGTGTGAAGCGCTGAGCAGTGATGGTCCTTAAAGTGATCACTGTGGATTTAGCAACATTCAGCTGAAAGCTTTGCTTATGCTGGAGAGTTTGCTTTTTAATTTTAAAATATTAATTGTCCAAAGAGTAAAGGGATAGTCCAGAGGGACTCTGGTCATTTCAAAGATGTCTAAGAAAGTGTACGCTCTACTTACCATCTGTCTCTTGTCTGTTTCATTGTTTTCTTTCCCAGACCTGTCCCATTCTTCCAGTCTATTTATACGTAGCTCAACCCCTGATAGTGGGTGAATCCTGTGTTGATAAAACTGGACATATTTTTCTTTCTTAAATATAATATGGAAAGAGGTACAGAAAAAAAGTCTTTGAGGCTTCAAGGAGAAAGTCAAGAAGAAACTTATAAGCCAAGGTCTGAAAACCATTGAAATGTTAGCCTTTTTCAAGACATTATGCTGACTTTGAAGGTAGCAGACACCTTATAGTGGACATCTTGTTAGGAGGCTCAATTATTAGATGAGAGCATTGGCTAATTGGCAATGAAGCCTTACCCAAGAGGCACCTGTGGGGACTCAGTGTTCTTCCATTTCTAAGTTGAGCACAGATTACTCTTCAACTTCTGAACAGGAAACCCCCTCATTCCTAAGACCTGCAAAAAATTTACATGATAGAGTCAGGAAACAATTGACCAAGTTGTACACAACTGAGAATGGATGAGCACTAGGGATAAGGCAGCTGGGACTACATTTATTCTCCTTGATGGCTTCTTGGAATAATTTTAGCCTTGGCCTTTAAGGCTGGAAAGCCAATACATTAACCTCAATGACACTGCCTCCTTCCCAAAGATTCCTACTTAATTAATGGGAACATAAAACTTGTCAAAATGAGAAAATGAGGCTATTTCTCTCCTTTCTAAAGAGGTTCTGAGGGAAATTCAAACATACCTTGCTGAAGAATGCTCACATTTTAGCAGCATAGCATGGAAGTATTGTTGGTTAGAATTTTTGTTGCACGCCTTGAAATATTAAGAAAAAATCCTTCAACTATGGGAAGCTATTTATACACATTTGTATGTGATATGTCTAAAACGCGCGCATGCGCACGCGCGCGCGCACACACACACACACACACACACTATTCAATTTTCAATGTTGGTGTGTTGTAAAATTCTGTTCTTTTTTTTTTTTTTTCTCCTCGATGTTGTAAATAAATGAATCTGTACAGTAAGCTTTTGTCAGACTCTCAGAACAACAATTTTATTTTATAGTACATCCTGGAGTGACAGCCAGAAACTGTTCTGCATCACCACAGTACAAATAAAATTAGCTTTTCACAATATTTTTGCAGATGTTAAAGGTCATTAATAGAATGAAACCAGATGACTAAAGCAGTACATTCAGAATGATTGGCCTTCATTTTTCTTCCTAGCTTACAGACACAGAGACCCCCTTTCTCTTCTACTGGCTACATTTCACATATTTCTTAGTTATTTAGTGGCTTCCAAAATCGTAAAAGTAAAATTGGTAGGGCATATATTTCTTGGCATATGCCTTCTTCCTTATTTGACAGAGGTAGAATTTTATTACACAAAAATAGTGTTAATTTTTAAAAAATCTCTCTGTTAACAATTGCTAGATCCCTCTGTTTTTACAAAGTTAAGCCTTTATTATGAATTACATGAAATACTCATTCTCTATAAAAAGAATAGAAGAGGCAATTAACTGGATGAAATGCTACTGAATTTCTCTCTTAGAATAGAAATGGGAGAGCTCAAATCCAGTCTCATGGTTTAGAGATACTGTCTGCTGATTTGCTTAGGCTGGTAGCATTCAGGCTGGCCATCTTATTCCTGTGTTATTTGTAGTACTTGGACCATAGGTAAAGAAGCTACAGTTAAAATAAGTGGATGTACCTTATGACCATAGCTACTGATCAGTTTGGAATTAATATACCTTTGAAAATGATCCTTTAGTACTCAGTAGGGAAATATTTGGAAACTAATGTTTATCATGTGGGAAACAGAACAAAATAAAATACAACCTACTCCATTTCTTAGAGAAAATGAAATAGCAATGTGAACATGGTTTGGGTTATTAGAGTTTGAATTAGAAATGTCCCCTAAAGGCCCATGAGTTAAAGGCTAGGACTTTAGGGTGACCTTGTTGGGATTGGTAGAACTTCTTTAGGAAAGAAGCTGGGCTGAATGAGAAGGTAGGTTATTGAAGATATACCCTGGGGGAAGGTGAGTTAGAACCCTGCCTCCTTCTTTTCTTATGTTTCCTTCTTGTCAGCCACCAGGAGATGAGCAGTATCAGGGCTTGTGCAGTCTTGGAAACAGTGGTTACAATGAATCCTGACTCTGTGTATGTTGTTTCTCAGGTATACAGTCACCATGATGGGTAGGTGACTAGTATGTCAGATTTCCTAGTGGGTATGTGGTACAGTGGTCCATGCTGAAGGAGTAATGTGCTGTTTTCCTTTCACACAAGGTTACTTTTCCATAGAGCAACCCATTCGATCAGGCTAACTAAGCTGCAGAAGGGGCCAGTGAATGAGAGATGGGAGGATACAGTTGCTATGAGTAGGGTTATTACAATATGAGGATGAGAATGAGGATATTATATGCATAGAAATGAGGAAATGAGCATCTTTTTATCTTGAGTTTCCAGATACTATGAAACTAGCTATGGAATCCTGAGAGAGCAAACCATAGAGTCACTGCTAAAAATTTTTATTGAGATACTACTGCATCCCCGTCTCTGTTTGGGTTGCTGAAAAAGTACAAGGAGCTTCTATTTCAGTGATGGAAAGAAATAACAATCAAATAAATGAAGAAAGGATTTATGGCTGGCTAGAGGGAAGATATGCCAGTTCAAGGAGCAGAATAAAAGTCTGTTGGTGAGGACAGCAGTCAAAATCCAGTTGAAGATTGTAGTCTATGTGGATCATGGAACTACCAGACTAAGTTTAAATCTTTTGAGTTGGGAGCAGGTTCAAAAAGGGGAAGAAGAGGAGGGTCATTTAGGAAGAAGGAACCTCACTGAAGAAAATGCCTCTTTCAGATTGGCCCGTAGGCAAGACTGTGTGGCATTTTCTTGATTAACGATTGATGCAAAAAGGCCCAACTCACTCTGATCATTGCTACTCCGGGACAGACAATACTGATTGCCTAAGAAAGCCATGGAGACCAAGCCAGTAAGCAGGAATCCTCCTTGGCATCTGCATCAGACCTTGCATGCAGGTGCTGGTTCTCCCTCCCCTTCATGATGGAATTTAAGGTATAAGTTGAAATTAACCCTTTCCTTCCAAAGTTGCTATTGATCATGATGTTTATCATAGAAACAGGGAGAAAGCTCATACACATGGTGGCAGTGTATATGATGACAGGTGGGCTAATTTGTGATTTATTTTGAGGGACATGGGAAAAAGCAATTTGTTACTAAATTGGAAGTATATGGTAGGGATAAGGGATGAGATACCTTGGTTATCTAATACCTAGTGGTCAGCCCTTAAATCATATACATAAAAGCAACACTAAATGAACTCAACAGGTTATACTTAGGTACTTATACATATGTATGCAACAATAACATTAAAAAATAGTGGTCATAGATTTGATAGAGTGTTCAGGGCCATGAAAGAGATGAAAGGGAGGGAAATGATGTAACTATAATTTAATTAAATAAATTTCTTTTTCTTTCTTTATTTTTAAAAAATAAAGACCATTTTTTCATATATCCCCTTGCTATCCCTCCCTTTCCTTCTCAATCCTTCCCTGTCTGCCTACAGCCTTCCTCCTCCCTATCCCCCAAACAGCTACTCCAAAGGGGCAAGAAGTCCCAAAGTGGATCAACTCAGCATCCACTGCTGGTAGGTCCAATTTCCTCATCCTAATGTCATGATTGGGTTAGGTGTTGCTCAGGGAAGAATGGGCTCCAAAGTGCCAGTCCACACATAGAAACACAGTTTGATCCTTTGTAGGGAGCTGCATTGTACTGTGCCCTAAAGGTGGCGCTGGTTTCCGTCTTCCACCTTTTTCGATGGTGAGTGCTCTTGGGAGTAAACAACTCCTTATTGGCTGTAGGTGAGGATGGTGGTTTGCTTCCTGCGCCTGGGGACCTATGGGCAATGTCTACGTGGCTTACCAGGATTGGAAGCCCAGAGAGTATTTAGCCACGAGCGGACTTCCCCCCGGGGTCATTCGTCATACGTCTGAGAGTGAGAGTGAGTGAGTGAGTGAGAGACAATAAGATAATTAAAGGCCCGAATAAACTGCAAAGAGAAGGATCCGGCGTTGTGTGTTCCTTGCGGGACGAGGTGGCGCGTGACAAGTGGTGCCGAAACCCGGGAAGATAGGAACTAAACTCGTGCCAAGTGGCGCTGAAATCCGGGAAGATAAGAATTAAACTCACGCCAACGAACGACAGGATTCAGAACTCTTCTGCAGTCGGGGGCGTGCATTGATAAGTCCCAGGTAAGTTGGGATCCTCAGTGAGAGCAGGGTAGCTCCAGCCTATAGATAGATTAGGCGGAGAAGAGGGAGCTCACCAAGTAGTGAGGGTAACCTCTTGGTGCTAGCGGGTAGCTCTGACCTGTAGGTAAAGGCGGAGAAGAGGGAATTCACTGATGAGTGAGTGTAACCTCTTGCAACTGTGGATGCACAGTGACCTCATTGACGAGTGGGTATAATCTTTTGCAGCTGTGGACACACGGCAGCCTTGAGCTCAAAGTGAAAGTAGCACAGCAGTTTTGGATCAAAGTGAAAGTAGCACAGCAGTTTTGGATTAAAGTGAAAGTAATGCAGCAGTTGCCAATTTTGGCTTAAA
Source organism: Sigmodon hispidus (assembly GCA_004025045.1). Lineage (NCBI taxonomy): Eukaryota > Metazoa > Chordata > Mammalia > Rodentia > Cricetidae > Sigmodon > Sigmodon hispidus. The sequence continues at coordinate 17,156 of PVIH01011677.1, read as the reverse complement.
GTGAAAGTAACAATTATTGCAGACTTGAGCTCAAAAGTGAAAGTAAAAGTAGTAGCAAGGCTGGGGCTGGTTGGTAAAGGCTCAGAAAAGATTTTTTAAAATAAGGAGTAAAGATCATATAAGGATGGGGTCTTCAACCTCATGTCCATTTTTTCTGGCTCTGCAGGAGCTGTTACAAACTAAGGGCCTGGAAATTAAGGAAAGCGTACTAGAGAGATTTTTGAAGGAATGTGACTTTGCAGCTCTGTGGTTTGCTGTCACGGGCAGTCTAACAGTGTCCTCCTGGGAGAAGTTAGGGCAAGATTTAGACTTTACCTATGAGCAAGGAATTCTAAAGGCAGGTGTAAGATCCATTTGGAGGGTGATTCGAGGTTGTTTGGATGATCAGAGGCAGGCAGTAAAGGACGGAGTAAAAGGGGAGAGTTGTACCCCGACCTTTCTGATATAGAAACTCCTGAGTCTACAGACTCGGAGGAAGAGCTGCTGTCACTCATAGAACAAATAAAAAGAACAAAAATGAATGAATGAAATGAATGAATGAAGTGAAAACGAAATAAATGAATGAAATGAAAAGGGAGATCCAGATAGAGAAGAATGCTGCAGATTCCCAGCATGTCAAACCACGCCTTCGGCTCCCCCTCCCTATGCGGAAGGTGGGAATGGTGGTTTAGGGCGTGCTTTCAGCCCGGGCCGCATGAAAGGCAGTCAGAACAGAGTTACGCTTAGCTTATCTAGTGTTCAAGATTCACAAGGAAATCGATACAAGGAGCACTTAGATTTCAAAGTGATAAAATCTCTGGCTGAGTCAGTATGGACTTACAGGATCACAGCCTCATTCACTGTAGCCCAGGTGGAAGCTTTGAACAGGTACCAAGTGAGAGCAGGTGAGCCTAAGTTGTTTACATTCCAGCCACCTGGAGAATTTCCACCTGACTGCTATGCCTTGGGCATATGTTTGAGCCTGAGGCATTCAGTACGGCATCAGTAATTGGCATTCGGCATTCTCCCTGCACGAATGACCCAGCAGTCTTGTAGGTCTAGTCAGCATGTCTTTAAATCTCCAGGCCTGGGAGGCCAGTGTACTTTGAATAATCTTTCTGCCAATGCTCCTGAAATTAGTGCAAGACAACTTTCCTGGAGAAGCGATGAGGGTCACTCAGGCAGAATACAATCTTATGTGCTTAACTTACCCATTACACTCTGGGGGAGAGACCTATTAAAAGACATGGGCTTTAAGCTTTGCAATGAATATTCAGTGACATCTCAGGAGATGATAAAAGACATGGGATTTCACCCAGAATTTGGTTTAGGTAAGCACTTGCAGGGTAGGAAGGACCCTGTTATGCCTCAATATAGAATGCCAAGGCAAGGATTGGGTTTTTCATAGGGGCCACTGAGGATGGCATTCCCATCACCTGGAAAACTGAGACACCTATATGGATCCCTCAGTGGCCTTTGTCTTTAGAAAAATTGAAAGCAGCCCAAGAACTAGTGCAGGAACAGCTAGCACAGAAGCATATCATACCCTCTGCTTCACCATGGAATATACCTGTATTTGTGATTAAGAAACGATCAGGAAAATGGAGATTGTTGCATGACTTAAGAGCTATAAATAATCAGATGCAACCTATGGGCCCAGTACAACGAGGGCTTCCATTGTTGACGGCCTTGTCTTCACAATGGCATATCATGGCAGTAGACATTAAAGATTGCTTCTTTTCCATACCTTTATATAAAAAAGATACAGAAAAATTTGCTTTCACGCTTCCCTCATGTAATCATGAGGAGCCTGATCAGAGATTTGAATGGGTCGTATTGCCTCAAGGGATGACTAATAGCCCTACTATGTGTCAGCTGTACGTGGGGCATGCCCTGCAACCAGTTCATGAAGCGTTTCCTAAGGTGTGCTGTGTCCATTATATGGATGACATACTGTTAGTGGGAAAACAAAGAGGTGAGGTAGAAGAAGCCTATGAGGTGCTTGTGAAAGCACTCCAGTGCCGAGGGCTCTTTATTGCCCCTGAAAAGGTGCAATTGTCTCAGATTGTTGATTATTTGGAAGCAAAGATTGCTCCTCGAGTAGTTCAACCCCAGAAGATAGAGATAAGAAATGACAATTTAAAGACTTTGAACAATTATCAAAAATTATTAGGGGATATAAATTGGGTTAGGGGATTTGGCAAATTATGAGTTAAAACCTCTATATGACATTCTTAAAGGTGATCCAGCCCTAGATTCCCCTAGGCATTTTATCAAAGAAGCGCATCAAGCACTACAGCTGGTGGAAGATAGATTAAGACAAGCATGTTTGATTCGAGTACAAGAGAATCAGAAGTTGTTGCTATGTATATTGCCAACCTTTAGACAACCCACAGGGGTACTGTGGCAACAAGGACCTGTGTTATGGATACATCCCAAGATTTCTCCAAATAAGAGCATCGAGCATTATCCCACAGCTGTTGCTGAGTTGGCCCAGCAGGGTCTTCAACAGGCTCTACAGTTTTTTGGTCTGCTCCCGGAGAGCATCATGGTGCCTTTCACTGCAGTGCAAATTTCTGTGTTGTGTGCCACCATTGATGACTGGGCTATACTCCGATGCTCCTTCCCTGGTGAATTAGACAACCACTATCCACAACATCCATTATTAACTTTCTTTAAGGAGCATCCTGTTGTTTTTCCAAAGGTGACGGCTACAGAACCTATTCCTGGTGCAATTAATGTGTTTACAGACGGCTCTAAGACCGGAGTAGGGGCATACATGGCCCAAGGCCAATCACCGGTCCAATGTCAATTTGCTCCAGGAACCCCTCAAATAACAGAACTGCAAATAGTATTAGAGGTTTTTAAAACCTTTTCTTGTGCATTTAA
>PVIH01011677.1:0-14188 GCA_004025045.1 Sigmodon hispidus | reverse complement strand
AGTCTTTCAGTTCAGTTGCAGGTTTATTCTCTCAGTTACAGTATCTTATTAGGAACCGTTCTAAGAAGTTTTTTCCCCAACACATTAGAGCCCACACTGGCTTACCTGGGCCTCTGAGCCAAGGCAATGCCCTGGTAGATGTCGCCACACGGCAAGAATGGATATTTACTGCCACACCCATTATGCAAGCCACAGAATTTCATCAGTTATACCATGTTAACGCCAGAACTTTACGAAGTAAATTTCAGCTTTCTAGGCAAGCGGCTAGGCAAATAGTTTTGGACTGTTCACATTGTGTGGAGTTTCAGCATTCCCTGTCATTGGGAATTAACCCTCGGGCTTTGCTTCCTCTTAAAGTTTGGCAAATGGATGTGACACATTTTTTTTTTGAATTCGGCAACCTCAAATATGTGCACGTGTCAGTTGACACCTGTTCTGGTATTATCCATGCCACTGCCCTAAATGGAGAGAAAGGGCGTAATGTTATCACTCACTGCCTTGAGGCATGGGCAGCCTGGGGAAAACCAATGCAGCTTAAGACTGATAATGGCCCAGGATATACTGGACATCAATTTACAGCCTTTTGTGCACAGATGGGAGTGCAGTTGATCCATGGCCTGCCCTATAACCCCCAAGGGCAAGGCATAGCAGAAAGAGCTCACCGCACACTCAAGGAGTGCCTTATTAAACAGAAAGGGGGAATAGGCTATGGCCGTACCCCAAAGGAAAGACTTTCCCTAACTCTATTCACTCTTAATTTTTTAAATTTGGATGCTCATGGGGCTACAGCAGCAGACCGGCATACCAATCCAGGCACTATGCAGAAAGGACTGGTGAAATGGAAAGACATCCTCACAGGCTGCTGGTGCGGCCCGGACCCTGTTTTAACATGGGTGAGAGGGTCTGTCTGCGTTTTCCCCCAGGAAAGAAATGATCCAGTTTGGGTACCGGATCCAGTTTGGGTACCGGAGCGTCTGACCGGGAAGATTCAATCGGAAAAGGTAAATGAGGCCGGGGAGCAAGCAGATGATGCAAAGTCTCCTGTTGTTGGCCCTGATGGTGCAGATAAGTGCTTGCCATAATCGCAGTCATTTCATTGGCTGCCATAGGAGCCATGAGCCATGCCGTGTAGACTGCACAGACTTTGAATGCGGTCTTGGCTAATGTAGTACAGGCTCTAGACATACAAAAGAATCTGATTGCCCAGTTAAAAAAGGGCTTGATGGTTATTAATCAAAGGATCGACCTGGTCCAAGAGTGGATTGATACTCTTTGACAGCTGGCCTAGCTTGGCTGTGAATGGAAGTTATCAGAATTATGTGGGACTAGTGTACAATATCAGAACCTTATTCATGCTGCAAATCTGTCTAAACAGTTGTCAAGTTATCTTTTAGGAAACTGGATTGGTGAATTCGAAAACTTGATGGCCCAGCTGAGAGTGACCATGGTGATCGTGAATTCTACCAGAGTGGATGCCGGACCTGGCAGAAGGACTGGCGTCCTGATTCTCCACCGATGTGGATCACCGGAAAGAGTGGGTGGGAATGGGAGCTCTGGCGAGCCTGATGGTGCTGATATTCCAAGTTTGCCTGTGGTGCATTTGCCATGTTAGGTTCCTGCAGTGTCGTGATGCAGCCACGGTTGTCCAAGCATTTTCAGCCATTGGAGTCGGTCAGTCCCCCTAAGTTTGTTTGGCCTCCTTAAAGGAGAAGCCTTAAGAATGTTTTGCAGGATGCGAGGCTTAGCACTGCACAAGAGTACTCTGGCTTATGGGAACTCATGAGGAGTATGTCTGGTTGCACGCAGGTTGACACCCAACTGCCTGCCTCTGTGAAAAGGGTGTCGGACGGGTCAGGGATTGTCTGGGTGGATGACACCTGGAGCGATACCTGTACATGTTCCTTTTGTGCTTCAGAGACTAGACCTCTGCTTCTGCCTGCTTTTTTTTTTTTTTCTTAATAAAGAAAGGAGATCTGTAGGGAGCTGTGTTGTGCCACGCCCTAAAGGTGGCGCTGGTTTCCGCCTTCCACCTTTTTTGATGGTGAGTGCTCTCGGGAGTAAACAACTCCTTATTGGCTGTAGGCGAGGATGGTGGCTTGCTTCCGGTGCCTGGGGACCTATGGGCAATGTCTACATGGCTTACCAGGATTGGAAGCCCAGAGGGTATTTAGCCACGAGCGGACCTCCCGCCCCCCCCCCCCCCCCCCCCCCCCCCCCCCCGGGGTCGTTCGTCATACGTCTGAGAGTGAGAGAGTGAGTGAGTGAGAGACAATAAGATAATTGAAGGCCCGAATAAACTGCAAAGAGAAGGATCCGGTGTTGTGTGTTCCTTGCGGGACGAGGTGGTGCGCAACAATCCTTCCCCTTGAGGCTCCACATACTGCTCATGTCAGTGGACAGCTGCTTATCCTTGGAGGGTCTTGTTCCTTTTCTTGAAGGTTCCCCAGTGGCTGTTCTTAATTTAGTGAGCTCCCCAGAGCTCCTGCCAGTCATCACTGTGGGAGTTTCCTCATAAACCCTATCATCTTGCTCATATAGACTCTCTTCCCCTACTCTCAGCTGGACCAGGAGCTCAGCCCAGTGCTCAGCCATGTATCTCTGCCTCTATCTCTATTCATTGCTGCATGTAAGTTCTGTGATGGCACTTGGGGTGTCTATTTGTTTGATTTTAAGGAAACTCTTGTCTAGACAATACCTTTACTAGTAGGCAGGGACATCCTGTGAGTTCTTATGGGTGACACTAGCACCTGGTCTTTCTCCAACCCCACATTGGCTTCCTTTATTAAGATCTCCACATCTTTTTCCCCCCTCCTTGTTGGTCCTCTCACTCAATCCTCCCCTTCTCTCATGATTTGTTCCCACCTCTTCTTCATTGCAACTCCTTATGCTCTCAATTAGCTAAGGAGATCTTCTCAATTTTCTCTTCCTAGGGAAATCCCTGGAAGTCTCTCTTAAGTTCCTTCTGGTCCCAAGCTTTTCAGAGGTTGCATTTTGCAGCTTGAGTGTTCTTCACCTTTTTTTTTTTTCTTTTTGTCTAAAGTCCAGTAATGAGTGAGTCCATCCCTTGCTTGTCTTTCTGGGTTTGTGATACCTCACTCAGGAAGATATTCTCCAAATCCATCCATTTGCCTGCAAATTTTAGGATATCATTATTTCTTACTGCTGAGTAGTACTCCCTTGTGTAGATGTGCCACAGTTTGTTAATCCATCCTTCAGTTGAGGGGCATCTAGGTTGTTTCCAGGTTCTTGCTATTATGAATAATACTGCTATGAACATAGTTGAGCTAATGCTGTTGGAGTGTGAATGTGAGTCCTTCGGGTGTATGCCTAGAAGTCGTATTGCTGGGTCCTTGGGGGGATTGATATCTGAGGAACTGCCATGCTGCATTCCATGGTGACTGTACAAGTTTACACTACCATCAATGGAGGAGTGTTCCCCTTGCTCCGCATCCTCTCCACCATAGGCTGTCCTCTGTTTTTGATCTTAGCCATTCTGACAGGTGTAAGGTGGTATCTCAAAGTTGTTTTGATTTGCATTTCTCTGATGGCTAAAGATGTTGAGCCATTTTTCAAGTGTTTTTTAGTCATTTGTAATTCTTCTGCTGAGAATTCCCTTTTTAGTTCTGAACCCCACTTTTTAATTGGGTTATTTAGGGTTTGGGGCTGTAGTTTCTTAAATTATTTCTATATTTTAGAAATCAGTCCTCTGTCACTTGTAGGGTTGGTGAAAATCTTTTCCCATTATGTAGGCTATCATTTTTTTCTTATTGACAGTGTCCTTAGCCTTACAGAAACTTCTCAGTTTCAAGAGTTCCCACTTACTGATTGTTGCTCTTAGTGTCTGTGCTACTGGTATAATATTTAGGAAGTGGTCACCTGTGCCAATCTGTTGAAGGGTATTTCCCATTTTATTTTCTGTCAAGTTCAATGTTGCTAGGTTTATGCTGAGATCTTTGATCCACTTGGATTTAAATTTTGTGCATGGTGATAGGTTTGGATCTATTTGTATTCTTTTACAAACTGCCATCCAGTTATGCCAACACCATTTGTTGAAGACATTATCTTTTTTCTATTGGATAGTTTTGGCCTCTTTTTTGAAGATTAGGTGTTCATAGGTGTGTGGGTAAATGTCAGGGTCTTCAATTCAATTCCTTTCATCTATAAGTCTGTTTTTATGCCAGTACCAGGCTGTTTTTATTACTATAGCTCTATAATATAGCTTGAAGTCAGGGATGGTGATGCCTCCTGAAGTTCTTTTATTGAACAGGATTGTTTTGGCGATCCTGGGTTTCCTGTTATTCTATATTAAGGTGAGTATTGTTCTTTCAAGGTCAATAAAAATTTGTGTTGAGAATTTGATGGGAAGTACGTTGAATCTGTAAATTGCTTTTGGTAAAATTGCTATTTTTACTATGTTGATCCTACCTATACAGGCAGGAACATGGAAGGTCTTTCCATTTTCTGATATTTTCTTTAATTTCTTTCATCAGTGACCTAAAGTTTTTGTTGAAGAGGGTTACTACTTCTGTGGTTAGAGTTATGCCAAGATATTTAATGCTATTTGCAGCTATTATAAAGGGTGGTGTTTCTCTAATTTCATTCTCAGCCCTTTTATCTTTAGCTTATAGGAGAGCTAATGATTTCTTTGAGTTAATCTTGTATCCTGCTACATTGCTGAAGGTGTTTATCAGCTGTAGAAGTACCTGGTAGAATTTTTTGGGTCACTTATATATACAATCATATCATTTGCTAATAGAGATAGTTTTACTTCTTCTTTTCCAATTTGTATCTCCTTAATCTTCTTTCGTTCTCTTATTGCTTTAGCTAAAACTTTGAGAACTATATTGAATAGATAAGGAGAGAAGACAGCCCTGTCTTGTTCCTGATTTTAGTGGGATTGCTTTGAGTTTTTGTCCATTTAGTTTGATATTGACTGTTGGCTTGCTGTATATCACCTCTATTATATTTAGGTGTTTTCCCTGTATTCCTGACCTTTCCAGATCTTTTGTCATAGAAGGAGTGTTGGATTTTGTCAAAGGCTTTTTTTTTTTTTTTTTTTTTTTGCATCTAATGAGATGATCTGAATGCCTTTTCTAAATGTGAAGAAAACCTACATATTTAAGGCTTGGAGTAATAAACTCTAGTATTCTTTTCCATTTCTGTTTCTGGAATGGTCCTTCCCTTAGCCACTCCTTCTTGAGGCAGGGGTTCCTATAGTCCAGACTGGCCTCAGACTTTCTGTGCAGCTGAGGCTGGCCTTGAACTTCTGATCTTTCTACTTCCAGCATCACCCAAGAATTGAGATTATACCTACACAGTACCATACCCAACAAGATAACCATTCTTATTAAAAGCTGTTATTGTTTTTTTTTCTGGTAATTTTTGTCTCATTGATATATTAGTTTGAGAAAATATAGCTAAAAATACATATTGTTACTATGATGTCTTTTTCCACATTTTTTTTTAATTTAAAAATGTATTTTCAGGTATATGGCAAATTACAAAAAAATTCTTGTTTGTAATTTTTTTCTTATAAGTGTAAATTATTCCTGTTGGCCTATTGCTTAGTTAGTTTTTATTTTTAATTTGACACAAGCAACATTTATCATCTGGGAAGAGAGAATCTCTGTTGAAGGATTACCCTGATTATAATAGAGTATGCAATAGCTGTGGGAATTGCCTTCACTGTTGATTGGGGTGCATGGGCCTAGACCTCTGTGGGTGGTGCCACCCATGGACAGGTGGTCCTGTATTGTATGAAAAAGCAGGCTGAGTATAAAACAGAGGGAGTTCTATTCCCCTCCTCTCCCTTGCAAGTTCTGGGATTAACAGTTGTGCACACCATGTCCAACTTAAAAATTATTATTGATATTTATTTTTGGCATTTTACTTTATGTTTTATACCATTTGGGGGAGGTATTCTGTTTTACTTTCTAAAGAATTAATTGAATTTTCCTGGCTTTTACTTTTCAGCTTATTGGAGGGTATGTATTCCTTAGCAATTCTACCAGTTGATGAGTTCTAGAATGTTTTTTTTGGATTTCAAAAACCCATTATATTTTTAGCATGTCTTCACAACCTGGAAGAGTTTCAGCAGTTAATATTCTGTTAGTTACTTGTCACTAGGCAGAACTGGAGACCTTCAGTTATGAGAAAGCTTCTTTTGACTCACGGCTCCAGAACATAATTGGTGTTGCTTGGTGCCTGTGGCAGGGCAGAGCATAAGGGTGGGAAGCATAAGTCCAGTAAAAGTGCTGCCACAAGGTTGCTTACACATTTTTCTCTATAGACGTTTCTCCTTTTTGTACCCTGTTTTCTCTGAATTAGAAATTTCTTTCCTCATTTTAGCTACTTTCCCTCTTGCTATGCAAAAATAAATGACAAAAGAAACAATGAGATAAAGCTGATTTATTTTGTTTCATAGTTCAAAGGTTTGGTCTGCCATGGTGGCGGGGGGGGGGGGCATGTGGCATCTGGAGCCTGATGTGCTGGTTGCATAGCAACACAGGCAGAAAGAGGAGAAAGACAAATGCTACCGCTTAGCTAGTCGTCTTCTTTCTATTCAGTTCAGCCTGTGAATGGTGCCAACTCAGTTACTCTAATCTAGACAGATTAGAAATTTGTTTACATGGTGATTATCAGTCTTATCAATTGGCATTCAAGATTAACCATTGCATTCCTGGCGAGAAGTGATGCTCACAAGACTAAGGACGCCAATGGAACTTAGATTGTCTGAGAAGCATGCAGTTTCAAGATTTGAAAGGCATTCTTCTTGAGGTTCTAAAGCAGTAGTCAATTGCTGGATCAAGAGACCCTCTTCCTTAGAGCTGTCTTCAAGTTAGATGGAGAGAACACTGTAACAAAGCTTTCAGGAATTGTCATCATGCCAAGACGCGCATTTTGGTGATGCTGTTGAGTCATCCCTCACCCATGTTTCCATAAACAAGATATTAGTTCTCTAAGTTGGGCTTAAGTAGAATTATTTCCTTGGTAAATAGATCTTTATTCATATTTCCAGCAGAAACGTCCTAAAATGTCTAACATGGTCCAGCTGATCTAAAGATGAGTTGAAGAAGGCAGCTGCATGACCTCTGTAACAAAGAACTGAGGTTGATCCATTTTAGAGTGGAACATCTGTGTGGGTAATCCTGATAGTTACCTTCCCTTATATGGCATGGTATAGCTTATCTCCTTGGTGTAGTAAAAGTTGTATGTTCCCTGACATGGATAATATGTGCCCATTATTGCATTGCTATGATGGACCTTGTCTCCCAACAGTCAACCTGGATGAACACTTCTTCCTTTTAGTTGCTAACTAATACCAGTTCCCATGAGTGCATCATATAGAGACCTGCAGATAGAGGCATGGTGTCATTGTTATGGAAGTAGTAACAGAAGCCATGGGAAAACTACAAGAACAAACAAAGATGAGTTAAAAAGCCATGGGCAAGGAGATGCAAACAGCAGAGGGTATTGTCCTTCAGAAGGAGTTCTCTGAACACATTCTCATTTTATAGAAGCAAGCATCCTGATATTATGTTACCCTGAAACACCACATAAATGTCCATGTGTGTCCTTGGATATACCTATTCAAGACCATTGCCTGAATGCCAAAATGTGACCATTCTGGAGTTTCAGAGGTATCAATGGAATCTGTGTAAATATACTGTTCCAACTCCAAATAATAAATTGTAGAACAAAATAAAAATTTCCTTAAGCATTGAAAATTAAAGGAGTATGCAATTTAAAATGTCATACTTGAGGTGTAGTATATGAGCAAGATTCCTATAATCAATCATTCAGAGAAACTATTATTTTGAAACTATTTGAAAATAGATAAGCTGAAAATATACTTTAAAAGTAAGAAGAGAATGATGATATATGAAAAATTGCCTTTTATATCAAGATATTGGGTTCCCTGTTAAATTTAGTGTTATTTTCTTTATAGAATCATAACAAGTTAGAGGCTTCAAATACCTCAAGAAAGCAATAAATATTGGTGAGAAAAATCTTACATTTCTCTGAAACTGCTTTAATACCTTTCAAACTTAATGTACTATCTGCGTAAAGCCAAACAAGAATTTTTTTATTACATTGTAGGGGCTTGGGTTATTGCTTTAAAATGTTTAAAAAATAAAATTCACTTGCCTTATACTTTTTTATTATATACCACATGCAATATAATATACAGATGTACATGTAACATAATATGAAGTTATATGATATATAAATGACAATATCAAGGGCCTGAAATTTTCATGTACTACATAGAAAATAAATTTAACAATTGAGTTGCCTTGTGTGTGTGTATATATATATATATATGTGTGTGTGTGTTTATATATATAATGTATATACATACATGTTTTATAACTGAGAATGTGAGAGAGAAATTAGAGCCTAAAGAATTATTAAAAGTCATCACAATTGAGGCAATATCAGTAATTATGATAAATCACAACAGTAACAACTATATCAATAACTTCTGCAAACTACTATGTGCCAGGTGATGTCCTAAATCTAACATGCTAGCCTATTCATCCCTTGCCAGTAAGAATATTATTTCTATTTAACAGATGATGAAATTTGCACACTGAGAGATTAAATCATTTCATGCCCTAGTTTAATAAAGCAAGGATAAATTTTATGGTCTCTTTTTGTGACATTAAAATCTAGAACAGATAATTATGATTAAAAATAATTTTAGAAAATATGACAATGGTTCTTTTATCCCAATGTTGTCTCTATCTTCAGGGTCCCCACTTAATCTAATGTGATCCAACTTGCTTTTTTATATCCTGGAAACTTGAAGCTTATTCTTCCTTCTAGAATATTTTACTGATCTTCAGACATCACAATAAGTCTTTAAAAAGACCCAACGATAAAAAGTCAATGCCCTATTCTCAGGAAAACTAGTTTGTTCTGAGAGAAAGGCAAAAATCAAGCCCCAGGCCCAGGGAAGACAAGAGGTAAAGAACTGCCTAAGAAAGGCTCTGAGGTAGGATATCCGAGAGTGGGTTTGAGCATGAGGCTGCTTACTCAACTAGCTCAGAGGATGTGTACGATGGACAGAAAGATAGTCTTCAGACAAGTAGCATACTTTGCTATTATATAATTGATTCTTTGGTCATTTCACAGCACTATGGCAAGGTGATTATTCAGTTTCAAGAACCCCCTTTTCATTCCAAGTCTCCCATCTTTCATTGAAGAACATGCAGTGGCTGTCTTTTGATCATCTACCACAGCACCAAGGTGGAATTACAATCATGGATACCAAGCACTGTGAGGTCAGCTCAACCTTATCCATGACATATGCTTGCTCAGTAAAAATTAATGTCAAACCTTTTTGCTATCATGAGATCATTTGAATGGTGCAACTTTTTTTATTTTTATAGAATAAAGTTTTTTTTTATCCATGTATCCCCTTGTTCCTTCCCCCTCCAGACCCCTCCTGGTCAGCCTTCAGCCTCCCATCGCCCCCATCCCTTCCCCAGAAAGGGCAAGAGGTCCCAAGATGGATTAGCTCAGCATCCACTCCAGGCAAGTCTGATTTCCTCATCCTAATATCAAGACTGGGTTAGGTGTTCCTCTGGAGGGAATGGGTTCCAAGGTGCCAGTCCATGCACTGAAACACAGTCTGAAAACTCCCCTTGAGGCTCCACATATTGCCCATGTCAATGGACAATTGGAGAAACACTTTTTTTGGTGGGGATGGGATTACTTTTATCTTTTAAATTGTATGTGTTTGTGTCCAGGTATGAACACACATGTGAGTGTCCACAGAGGTCAGAAATGTTGAGTCCCTCTGGGGCTGGAGTTAGAGGCACTTGCAAGCTGTGTGATTTGGGTGTTGGAAAATGAGCTCCAGTCCTCTGTAAGACCAATATAAATGATTAATCACTGGGTCATTTCTTTAATCCCTGAAAAGAATAATTCTTATTTTTCTTGAAACACTGAATAATGAAAGCATGTCTGATTGACACTGAATTTGTACCTTTGGAGTCACTTGTCAGTTGGAACTCTGGTTTATCTCTTGCTGGCAATGTTTCTGTGGGTGAGATCCTTAGAGCCCTGGAACTTCAATGTGTTCTTTATTAAATAAGATAGTAATGCTTTGAGGCTTGTGGTAAGAATTGAGTGAAGTAACTTGAATACATTTTATTGGCAAATGGTATCTATGCATCTGCTGGATTGCTGAATGAAAATCTTTTAATAGAAGCAAGACAAGAGGTCCTGCAAGATGGAGAAATATATGGAAGGATAGTATTAAGGCCGAATACTTTTCCACATGATTATTACAGGCATGGATGTTTCCAGAAGAAGAGTCCCAGGTCCCACAAATGTTGAATATTTTGCAAGTTGGAAAAGTCCCAGTTGCACCATCAAGCTTAATTTAGTCACAGATCAAATGCCATCGCACATTTGTTTTTTCCCAGCTGCCTTTGCCGAGGGCTGGGAAAGTTAGAGCTGTAGTGCACAGATCCCCTGCTGCCCAACTGTGAAGCTTGGGGGCTGTTCAGTGAGTACTTTAAGCTTGAGCTAATGAGGATGCTTAGCACAGTCCTTAGCAATTTGTCAACACCTTGACGTTCTAGAACATTTCCCAGGGCACCAAGTAAACATTTAAATACGAGTGACAACACAGGCTTCTCATTAAGAATCATATTATATATTCACTGTGTGCCTTATCCCAATAGTTTAGAAACAAAAGCAGAGTTTCTTTCCTACTACTACTCCCCAATTATGAGCACACTCTGAAGTGTAGATTTTTTTTTTTGTCTCTTCACAATTACGCTATAACTTTTAACCTGGAGTCTGTGCATGCATGCATGTGAACTGCACACATACACACACACATATACACATATACATGTGTTATGTGTGTAAAGTGCCAAGAAGTTGATGCCTGATACATTTCTTGATTGCTCTTTACTTTATTCTTGAGGCTAGACCTGAAACTCATTAATTTGTTCAGGCTTATTGGTCAGTGAGTTCCTGGGAATGTGTTTGCCTTTTGAACCCTCTCAGCATTGGGATTACAGACACTCAGCCATACCCTGATTTCTAGGTGGGTATTGGAGATCTCAACTCAAGTCCTCTTGCTTAGGTGGCAAACATTTTGCCAGATATACTATCTCTCATCCACCTAGTCTAGGCTTTAACAATACATATGGTACAAGACAGAATCAGTAACACTTGGCTATTACTCAAATTAAAGATCTTCAGTTTTTTAAAGAAGAAAGCATTTGGGTTTGTCATCTGAAGTCTAATTATCCGAGGCTTAACAGAATCAGGAATTATCTAAGAAAGAGATCTGGGTTAAGTGTTACTGAACATTTGCTTCCATGGTGTATGTAGTCTGCTGGGAGAATTGACAACCGCCACAATTGCACTGATTTCATAAGGCTGAACATTTTAACTGTTGAATAGAAGAAGAAAACATGTGAGAAAAGTAAATTCTGGAAACTGAGAGAAAATATAGCAACAGCCATAATATCAATTAAAGAATCAGTTAAAAATCAATTGTTTTACCTATGACAACTAGGGTCTGAATTACACAAAAAATATTTTAAGCTTTGTATAGGATCAGAGAAAAATCACCCAGGACTCTTGAGACATAACCCAAACTGAAGAAGGTAGGCTGAAAAAGCCTTTGACAAAATCCAACATTCTTTTAATGATAACAGCCATGGAGAGATCAGGAAGAGAGGGAAAATATCTAAATATAATAAAGGGGATTTACAAGAAGCTAACAGCCAACATCAAACTTAATGAAAAAAAAACCTCAAAGCAATCTCACTAAAATCAGGAACTAGACAAGGATGTCCTCTCTCCCCTTATCTATTCAATATAGATATCCAAGTTTTAGCTAAAGCAATAAGAGAATGAAAGGAGATTAAAGAGATACAAATTGGAAAAGAAGAAGTAAAACTGTCTCTATTTGCAGATGATATGATTATATACATAAGTGACCCACAAAATTCTACCAGGAAACTCCTACAGCTGATAAACACCTTCAGCAATGTAGCAGGATACAAGATTAACTCAAAGAATCAGTAGCCCTCCTATACACTAAAGATAAAAGTGCTGAAAAAGAAATAAGGGAAACATCACCCTTTATAATACCCGCAAATTGCATTAAATACCTTAGAGTAACTATAACCAAAGAAGTAACAGATCTATTTGACAAAAACTTTAAATTACTGAAGAAAGAAATTGAAGAGGATATCAGAAAATGGAAAGCTCTCCCATGTTCCTGAATAGGTAGGATCGACATAGTAAAAAAGGCAATTTTACCAAAAGCAATCTACAGATCCAATGCACTGTCCATCAAAATCCCAACATAATATTATACGGAACTTGAAAGAACAATACTCAATTTCACTTGGAATAACAGGAAAGCCAGGTTGCCAAAACAATTTTGCTCAACCAAAGAACCTCAGGAGGCATCACCATCTCTGACTTCAAGTTATACTATAGAGCTACAGTAATAAGTACTGGCATAAAAACAGACTTGTGGATCAATGGAATAGAATTGAGGATTCGGGCATTAACTCAAAAACCTATGAACACCTGATCTTCACAAAGAGGCCCAAAACATTCAATGGAAAAAAACATAGTATCTTTAACAAATGGTGTTGGGATAGCTGGATGGTAATGTTTAGAAAAATGCAAATAGATCAGAGCCTGTCACCCTGCACAAAACTCAAATCCAAGTGGACCAAAGACCTAACATAAACCCAGCCAGACTGAACTTGATAGAAAAGAAAGTGGGAAATATCCTCCAACGAACTGGCACAGGTGACCACTTCCTAAATATAACACCAGTGGCACAGACACTAAGAACAACAATCAATAAATGGGACCTCCTGAAATTGAGAATCTTCTGTAAAGGCAAGGACACTGTCAATAGGACAAAATGACAGCCTACAGAATGGGAAAAGCTTTTACCAACCCTACATGTGATAGAGGACTGATCTCTAAAATATATAAAGAACTCAAGAAACTAGAGCCCAAAACCTTGAATAACCCAATCAAACAATGGGGTTCAGAACTAAAAAGGGATTTCTCAGCAGAAGAATTACAAGTGGCTGAAATGCACTTGGAAATGTGCTTGATATCTTTAGCCATCAGAGAAATGCAAATCAAAACAACTTTGAGATACCACCTGACAGCTGTCAGATTGGCTAAGCTAAAAGACACTGATGACAGCCTATGCTGGAGAGGTTGCGGAGCAAGGGGAACACTCCTCAGTTTTTGGCGGGAGTGTAAGCTTGTTCACTCACTCTGGAATGCAGTATGGTGGTTTCTCAGAAAACTGGGAGTCAATCTCCCCAAGGATCCAGCAATACCATTTCTGGGTGTATACCCTTAAGAAGCACATTCACACTCCTAAGGCATTAGCTCAACTATGTTCATAGCAGCATTATTCGTAATAGCAAGAACCTGGAAACAATCTACATGCCCCTCCACTGAAGAATGGATTAACAAACTGTGGTACATCTACACAATGAAGTACTACTCAGCAGTAAGAAAAAATGATATCTAAAATTTGCAGGCAAATGGATGGATTTGGAGAATATCCTCCTGAGCGAGGTCTCACAAACACAGAAAAATAAGCAGGGGATGTACTCACTCATTAGTGGACTCTAAACACAAAAGCAAAAAGCAAAGCATGTCCAAGCTGCAAACCACAACCACTGAGCAGCTTGGTATCTGAAACACCTTGGACTGGCACCTTGGATCCCACCCCCTCTAAAGGAACACCTGACTTTGTCTTGATACTGGGGGAAGAAAACTGGAACTGCCAGGAGTGAATGCTGAACTAAGCCATATTGGGGCCTTGGGACCTTGGGACCTCCTGCCCTTGCTGGGGAGAAGATGGGGAGATCTGGAAAAGATAGAGCGACTGGAGGGGGTATGAGGGAGAAGGGAACTTGAACAAGGATATACACAGATAGAAAATGTGACTTTATTTGCAGATTCCCTCTCAAATCCAAGTGGATCAAAGACCTCAACTTAACCCCAACCACTTTGAACTTGATAGAAGAGAAAGTGGGAAATACACTTCTACAAATTGGCACAGGCCACCATTTCCTAAATATAACACCAGTGGCACAGGCACTAAGACCAACAATCAATAAGTGGGATCTCCTGAAGCTGGGAAGCTTCTGCAAAGCCAAGGACA